>JAPYZD010000457.1:0-35010 GCA_030522725.1 Ichneumoninae sp. B BG-2022a
TTGAAAGCAATAGCGAAAGCTCGTTTGGAGAGCGATGTCCGACATGCATACTTTGTTTTTCTATTAAAATAAAAAATGCCACAGAACACGTATCCGCTGGATTGCTTTAATAAATGTCTACAAGCAACGAGACTCCCGACACGTGCGGCTAGAGTCTCGTGAGCTGAGAATTTAAACGAGACGTCGCGACACTCGCAGGTGGCAGCGATGGATTACGCGGTGCGCGAGGCTGATGCACCGCGCTGGCGCGAAGCCTCTCGCGACTAAGAATGCACCGACTCGCTCTCGCCGTCGTCGTTGTCGTCTGTGCATAGTGTGTGAACCGTTTAAGATCAAGGTCGACCTTACGTGGGTAAACGTCCTCGGTTCTTTGCCTTGAGTGGCGCGGGAGATTCTTTTCTTTTCTTTTCTGCGGCACGCCGTGCATGTGTGTACATGCGTGTCTGTGCGCATGCGTGCGTGCGTCTCCAGCTAGCTTCACCGACGCCCCCGACCCACCCCACTTTACCATCTGCGCCACCGGCTTATCGTGCCACCCATTGCCTCCTCTTTCACCCTCGTCTTCTTTGTACAATCCTCTTTGTCGCCTCGTTCGTCTACCCGAGTACATGAAAGTCCTACGCACTACCGAACGCAGACGTGCTTCTTTGGTCGCGAGCCCTCAGCGAGACGGCACTTCGCATAAAACCTGCGCATCAACTGAGTATAATACCGTATACACATTTTACTCGTATACCGACTCAATATCCCTTCTCGCGGCTCGCGCACTCTTTTGTTCGAAGGCCGAGCTGGGAGAAAAAAAAATCGAAAGGAAATTGAAAGTCGACGAATTAAATTAGCTACGGATTGGATGGGGAGGATTATGCGTTTACCGGCAACAACGTCCGTTCGGACCGATCGCTCGAGGCATTCGAAACTCGGTCGGTAACATAAACTGTAATCTTATTTCTTTAAAAGTTCTTTCATATTTTGACTAAAGACAAATTGTTAGCATTTTCATCCAGCAGTTGAACAGACGATAATAATTTGAATGTCCTCACAAGAATTCCGCACCCTTAAAAAAAATTGATTATGGTTTTTGTTACCGACCGAGTCCAGCTCGGACGGAGCGGAGGAATTCTCACATCACCGTAAGGCGGATCGATCCGGAGGGCATATCTATACAAATGGTTTGATTCTTTTCGTGCGCGTCTACAGGGTTCTCGATGGTTGCGTGTGCAACAATTATTTGTATAACGGTAAGATAAAATTAGAAGGTTCGTAACGATGAATCGCGCTCTGTCCCGAGCAGCCGGGGACTCGAACTTTGTGAGGCGGCCGCGTGTTACTCACACAAGCAATAAATAGCTGCACTGTGATGGAACGTAAGCAATTGAGCCGATTTTTTTTTTTTTTTTTATTTGAATTTCTTCAATGCGAGGCTTTGTTAAATTGTCCGGAGATTGTGGAGGCAAAACACGAGCGGGAGTATTGTGCCCCGTTTAATGGGTCTGTGAAACGTTGAAATAGCGGAGTTTAGTCGAGGAGATAATGGAAAATGTAGGCTCAGCGAAAGCCTCTCTCTCTCATCACGACGACGACGAGATACACAACGGATAGCGCCGCCGATGTCGCTTTGTACGTGTATTTCCCCGAAGCACTTCGCCTTCACTCCGCGTGTCTCGGCGCCTCGGTAGTCTCCAAGTTTTCACCCACGCTCCCGTCTGCCCTGTCCACCCCTTTTTCTTTCTTGTTTTTTCCTTCAAACTCGACTCCACCTCTTCCTCCTCTCACCGGCGTTGCTGCAACACCCGGCGAGTTATTATACATGTACGCGTTTTTCATGCGTGCAGCTCGTTACATCAGAGTGAAAGAGATGCTCGAGCATTGCGGCGCGAGCCCGGACGTTACGCGCAAGAGGATCTCGCGCCCCAACAACATCACAGAACCAAGCCGTTTGCGTTTGCCCGAGTGAAAGCCGTTCCTCTGTCCGATCCTCGGTATCGAAACCTTTTCCGACTCGTGTAACCGAAATGGATTAACGTAAAATTAGTTATTTTTCTGGAAAATTATGTTTTTTGTATTCAATTCAGATATTTCTTCTAATTCCGTATATTCAGGGACGTTCTTTTTACCGCGGTCGGTAACCAAACCTGTAATGGATACCGCTTTAGGGCAACGCACGGCTAAGGGAAAATAATATCCTTTTTCATCCGGGAAAAGGCAGACGCAGGAAAAAACTATTTTCCTTTTCGTCAGCAGTCTGTGGTTTCAAGTTTTTGTTACCGGCTACACTGAGAAAAACTTACATAGTAAATAGTTCCCAGCGAGGACGTTTACATTTTACAGTTACGACATTGACCAAAAATTATAGTTTCAACTATAATTGTAGTTTAATCAATTGAATATATACTATCACTAACTATCTATATAGACGTCCCCCTTGGGAACTATTCGTTATAGTAGGAAATACCATCCTTTTTCTCAGTGTAGGTACGAGGAGGGTATTTCACATCACCCTAATTCCGTATACAAATTTTCGAAATCTCAGTGTCCAACTATCCTTACTTTATCCCCCGAAGCCTCCCGAAAATCCTCTTGACTTTTTCTCAAGTTCCTAAATCGAGGATCCGATTAAAAACCCAGATACCCGGGAAACCATGGAAACGGATGCTGCGAGTCCGGGAACGAGTTGAAAAGCCTTCGATTTAAACACAGTGGAGCATGATCTACCTATGTAGGTCACAGCCCTCGTTAACGTCCTCCAACACGTATATCTGTACGTGCACACGCTATATCTATCCGGCGCTACGCTCCCCGTCTCTCCGATATCTATGCTTGCGACACGACCGGTAGAACGGCTATTAGTTCCTGTTTGTCCCGAGCGATATGCTCTCCTCCAAGCGATTTCCGACTGTGTGCAAGCCATCGCGCAAAGGCTCGGTGACTTCGGAACACACCCACACACAATCGCCGCACAATTGTTCGTAGGCGTTCTCACGAATTCGAAGAAAGTTTAGAGCGCAACGCGAAACGCGCCTGTGTGCGCGGATGCAAAACACACGTATAGCGCACTACCGGTTGTACTGGTAGGTATGTGCATCACGACGTCTGTAAGTCTTCTGGATGGTTTTTCGCCTTCGAGTATTAGTTACCTACACGCGATGCTCTCCAGGTATTCCACCGGCGGGGCTAAGTACACATCCCGGGTATACAGGAAAAACACACGGTCGGGATAGTACGCCGATGGGCTCGAGTGTGTTCGTTTGTCAGTCCCTTGGATGCTTTCGCCTTTGAGCACTATATAGCATATGCGAGTTTACAACCTACACGCGATGCTCCGCCGATGGAAGGAAGGTCGACTCTCCTCCGGGGGAGATTGGGGTTGTCGGGCTCGCGGGGTAATGCGAGTCGCCTCTTACGAAGCATCTTTAGGGAGATCGAACTTGTTCCAGATTTCGAAAGTGTGTAATTACGTTCCAATTTTAGATACTCTAGTTTGGATGGACGTTGGGATATTTTTCACGCATGGGAAAGTTTGGTGGTGATTGCAGTCCTTTGTCGGCACACAGGTTAATGCGGCAGTCCTTCAAGGGTAAAGATAAAACATTGAAAACGAAGTTTTATTGACATACAAAAATGTTTCTGCTTCCACAGATATACACAGTAATGTTTAATTTATCGATCATATAAGAACACCGAATTAGATCTGCTTCGAACAATCTTATTTTCGTGGAAATGATTTCTTCGTTTGCAACGTTAAAATTCCACCAGCGACTAAATATTATCCGTAGAAAATTGATATTTAGTTGATAATTTTCGATCGCACGTTTGAAAGCCTTCGACGAGGTTCTCTTGAATCTTTCAATCTTAAATAAAGAAAATAAAAAAAAATGAAAATTCCTTTTCACTATAGATCGTGGAATTCTCCATTAGCCGACTCTCGTTACCCCGACATCCGTAACACCTGTGTTTCAAGCCCCGATCGACGCTGCAGGGCTCACGAATTTTAAGGCCTCGAACCACGATCGAGAAGATAATCCGGTCGGACATTCGCGTGTGTGTCCTCCACCTCCGTACATGTATACATGTATAGAATGCGCCTCCTCCGCGGTTCGTACTATACTTTACTATATCCCTCTATAAGGCACACGAATGTACCATAACTCCTAGAGTACACCATTGCACGTACATACGTCGTACGTACGCCGTGGATAATGTATATACCGCTCCGGTGGTCGTGCGAGAGGCACTTTCGTGCATAAAACCGGGCTCGCACACCGCGCCTCGAGCCCTCTGCAGCTACTCTTCCTCGCCGCCGTACGTAGAGTCAATGGCTTATCGATATGTTATGTACGTGTACACCTACGTTCATTTCATTTTATCACGGCGAAATGGATTTATTCCACTCTTTCGTTTCGTATCCCCCTTCCGCCGTCGTACCAACGAAAACCTTTTCTACGTCTCAAGACTGACGGCTGACGTCGCGTGGGATGGGGGCGGTTGCCCGGTGCATCGAACTTTTAGACTCTGCTTTACCGACGTTCCAAAGTCACGTAAAGTTTCTCGACAATTTTATCAACCCCTTCCCCCGTTTCTCCTAATTTCGTCGAAACTTCGAAGCCGAGGCCTGAAGCTTACGCTTGATTGACGATGAAGTCCTGGGAGAGTTTTACCGGAGCGTCTGAGCCAGCGAATAAGCTCGCCGACAAAACTTTTAAGGGGAGGATGCGCTATCGAGGCAGCTGCGGGTCATAACGATAGCACGGTTGTCAATCCTTTTTTTTTTTTTTTACTCGAATCTGACGTTTAAGCAATTGCGGAATAGTGGTAGAAATATTCGTACACCTTTTTTTCAACTTTAGTGAATTATATGTAAAAGGCTATCATCCTCTTGATCGAATGATCCGCATTGCGACAAGGCTCTCCGCTTCCGGATATCGCGTTACTCGGGCACAGAAGCGCCAAATTCGCTCGATTCTGTGAGAAATATACGTACGGAACACGAGCACGTGCTGCGATAGGGTCGAAATGATATTCTCTCGCTATAAAATAAAAATAAAAAAATGCCCCGTTCTCGAAAACGCATTGCAAGGTTCTCCCGTTACGCAGACCTCCTACATTGCGAATTCTCTCGAAAAATTCTCGCCGCACCGTGTCCGTCAAACTCGGTCAGGGCGGTGTTACTGCGTTAGCGAGGAACATCGGATGATACGCTATCGCTGTTGAGCACAATTAACGCCGCGGTGCAGCTATTACCGCCTGCGCCCGGGATCTCAATTAAAAGTGGCCGGTGCGAAAAGAGTATTGCACAATAAAATAATGAGCGGGCAAGTACCGGAGAGCTGCTCTCCCGGTACAGCTCGTCGAGGTGCACCGGCGGTTAGGTTTACGCACGCCTGGAATTTGATCCACTAGTTACCGTGTGCGCGTGCGCGCCCCGTTCTTCCCGGGCCCGGGTCCCTCCGTGGCAAAGCGTGCACGGAATGATCATGCAAGCGGCACGAGCTGCGCGCTAGCCTATTCGCATCGGTGCAGGCTCGGCACACCGGGGCCGTTACGGAGCTCGTTCGAGGCTGTGAACGCCGCTTAAGGCGCGCGCGGACAACGTGAGGACTCGAGCTCGCTGCGCATGGCGGGTAGGGTGGGGTGGGGGGGGGGGGGCTCACCCGGGGCCCGAGAGTATTGGGGAAAGGGAGGGGGGGGGAGGAGATGAGGTAGATGGAAACCGGAGAAGCAACGAGAAGAGAGGAGGAAGATAAAGTGAGACAGGGAACACCTTACTCGCCACATACGCCGAAGCGGTGAGGCACCACTATCACGAAAAGCTACCTGTACGCCGAAGTATCTAACGCTACTGGCCGTACAGCCTTTGGCCATTTTACGTCGATGAATTATCTGTGGGACTATGAGGTTCGACGGTATTTACGCTACAAAAACAAATATTTAGGGGGGTGCTAACAACTGTGGTTGTTACTCTCGAGCCGAAGACTACTGCCGTTGACCTTCGACGAGTTTCGCTGATATTGTGGGATGCCACTGACGTTTGCAAAGTCTCAAAAGTTTGCAAGGCTTCGAAGACAGAATATGCTCGTATCACAACTCTTTGTTATTTTTATAATTATATCTGAAAAATCATTAAAATGCCGATTAAAAATATGATTGTCTTCTTAGAAAATAATACATGCAATGCTTTGAAAAATTGCAACCATTTTTAGCCAAATGTGCCGTGAAATTTAAAAAAGACGAAGGTAAATAAATTTAAAAAATCGTATTCTGCGGATATGTAATTATCCGACAAAAATGATGGTCAAATAATTTAAAAAAAAGTTTTAACGACGCTGCCACAGGGTTATCTCGTAGAATGGCCAATGACTGTGGTTCCACGACGCCACCATAGCTCGTCGTCGTCCTCGTCGTTGATATTCGAGGAGTGGGATGCTGCAGAGAAGTCCCAACCAGCAGCGGCAGCAGAAACATCAGCAGCCGCAGCAACATAACGAAGGAGCGAGCGGACGGCGAGAGTGGACGGACTGCATGCCACCACTCCTCCTTCGCCAGCTCGTTCACTCGCTCGGCTCGATTCCTCCGAGAGCCGGAGAGCAGCAAGCGGCAGCGGCAACGGGCAAACTCTCGGGCCTCCTTGCTCCTTTACTCCCGTAACTTTTATTTACCGGGCCGCCTTCTCGCAGGCCAAGAAGTGCCGAGCCGCGCCGGGCCCCGTTTCTCGATCGAGTAAACTCGCGCCCGCCGACCGGCTAGTAGTGATTCTCGCGAGAGTTGTAACGCCCGCTTACACCGCGGTCTGTTCACTCTCGTAATATAACGTAAAACAAAACCGTGGAAACGCACCATATTTTTTTTTCTTCCAAACGCTACTTATAATACTCAATTTTTTTTTAAATTAAATTAAATATCGTTTTTCGTAAACAGTTTTTTGTTTTATTTAACGATAGATACATCAAATTCGTTTGCAAAAATTCTTCGATATCGAACAGTTACTTTCTTTTTTTCTTTTACAAATTTTCAATTAATCGCCATTCGCGTGTGTGCGCTCGAGTACCGGCATTTAAAATCTCCGACATACGCTCAGTTACCACGGAAGGAATATTGTTAATGTCGGCCGGAACCCGGCTGCAGCCAGTGAAGCCCGAGCGAGTGTGCGGCAAACGTGGAATGCGGTATTGGTGAGGACCCACCCTTAGGCCGGTCCACTCTGCGGTGAACACACTTGACTCTGTCCGACGCACACCACACACACACACACAAGCCACAGAGAGAGAGTTGATAATCGTGCGCGCGTGTGTTCCTCCTCCGGGATAACAGGGGAATAGCAATGCACCTCTGTTCGAATCATGAATTCGACGACGAGCAGTGATTAAAAGTGCACGATCATCAGGCAATTTGGATTAAGTGTCGTTTCGATATTTAAAAAAAAGAAAATCGTTTCTCTAAAGTGTATTTCTGTGCGGTTCGAAGTGAAACTCATCAAATTTGATTGAATAATTTTTTATGTGATTTTTTTTTTAAACCGAGATTTTGGAGTTAAAAAGTTTCACCGTGGTGGATGCTACGGGGTCGTCGAACCTTTCGTCTTTTCGCCATCTCGTCCTCTCTTGCCAACACGGGATAAAACCCATACGTATTATATATATATATATATGTGTATATACAAAGTTTATACGTATATATTTACAGTGTATACACGCGCTATCGCGAAGAGGTATCGACACAACGGCGAGCGCATACGTAGCCGGTGGAACAGAGCAGGCGCTCGATTATTCCCTCGGTTTTGTACACCCTCCGTCCGGCCAATTATTCGGTTGGAATCGAAAATCTGGATACGGTGAAAAAAGATTTTTAACGAGCGGCCAGACCTGCACGCACGGAGGTCACGTAGGAATCGAATATCGGCTCGGAACCGAGGACCCGTAATTAAAAGGACCCTACGACCCAGCCGACCCGTGAGCTGATATAATATTTTAAAAAATTAACGAGAAAAAAACTCAATCTGATTCTGTATAATAAAAAAAAATAAAAATAAAGCATACGCAAAAGAAGATTTCACAGTGAACCGCGTCGGAGTAATTGGAATGCATGGGACAAGGTGAAAGGGATTCGGCGAGCGAGCGAGTGAAGATCGAGAGTGAGTCCTATATACGGTGTATATCCGCGGCTCAGTCGTCCCTGCCGACTCGGAGGAGTGTTCCTCCTCCGCTGGCGGAGATACGAAAGATATACGAAAGATTGGAATGATGCGGACAGACACGGAGGCCCGACGGGTTGCATCGTTGTAATAACGTCTGACGCCCGTTGCCGGATGATACTGTAGCGCGTGGAAACGGAGAGTACGACGGGTGAGATGCTACGGTGAGAAAGGTCGAGAGTCGAGAGCATCGGCACGCGAGGGAAAGACGAGAACGCGAAAGGGCGAGAAGGAGTCTGGTATAATCTTCGGGTTCGCCCATGAGCAGGGAGAAAGTCTCCGGGAAGAGAGCGCAATGCGCTGCGTATCGCCTCTCGTGCGGACCGCTCGAAATCCATCGCCAAAACATTTCAACATTTTCAACATTAACTTTTGTGAAAATTTTGTCCCTTCAAATTTCGAGCAATTTCAATAAAAACTTGGAGATCCGATTGTTTGTCCTTCGCACTCGAAAAGCGAGATTTTCGCATCGGAAATACTCGAGCTCTGAGCGTCTTTGAAAACCGGAAGTGCCCGGAAAGTCCCGTTGCGAAAAGATGACCTGGTTTCGTCTAGTCGTTTGAAAGAATTTCTGGCCTCGGTCCCAGAGTAAGCAATTTCAGATGCAGCAATTATCGAGGAAAGAAAGTTTTCGAACCGGTGACCGGCTGAACATTCGCCGACAATAACAATACGTGAAAGCCGAGCCGCGGTTGTGGGGACGCATCTGCGAGCTCGTCTCCGGACACCGCTTACGCCTGTGACCGATCCACGAAACTGGTACCCGTTCCTGTTTCCTCGCCGCAACGAGGGGGGAGGAGGTGGAGGATAGAGTTGGGATCCCCGTCGACGATTATCCCGGTGATTACCGCGCCGGCGTGCTCTCGCGGGACCTTCGTGAGACGCGAGGCTCGGGGCCACCCGCGCTATAAGGCGATACGAGAAGCTGGTCTGGCCGGCAAGATCGGCGTCCCAACAGAAGATAGAGAAAAAAATAATAAAAAAAAGAAAAGAAAATAAAGAATCAAGCCACCTCGCCGAGACTGGAAGACCTCGAGGGCGATTCTCCTCCTCGTGTATCAGCCCTCGGGAGGTAATTCCACGAAGGGGGACCGGGGGAAGGAAGAAACAAGATTGACAACATACACGAGTGTTAAATTATGTCGAGAACGCGCGGGCTCCGCCGGTAAAACAATGATTCGGACGAAGAAACGGGGCAGCGATGCCTCGAGGATTCCATCGTTGTGACCTCGATAGGTCGTCGAGATTGTAGAGCGGAGAGAATCGGGGAAAGGAAGAAGAAAAATAAAAAACGTAGGAGGGCGATAACTCGTCCATGAGGCCCATCTCGTTCGAGAATCTGCGGAGGCTCGTTGGCCGCAAGAAGGACAGGAACGAGCCCTCCTTCAAGCGCAGCGAGTCCTTCAAGCGTATATCGATAAGGAAGAGTTACCTCGATCGCGGCAAGAGACGAAACAAGATCCAAAAAACCGCGGAGACTCCCGGCAACGATGGACCGGACAATCAATCGCAGGAACCGGAAGTGCGAAAGGAATCGCTCGGTAAGATCAACGGATCGACGACGACGATCGTCGTCGCTGACGAGCCGGAGCGGACTAAGATACAGAAAGCCGCCGGTACGATCGGCTACGACGAGTGGATACACGACGTCAATTCGCCCCAGGAAAAGATCCGCGATGATTTCGATAATCGTGCACCGGTACCTCGCGCCAGAAACGCAAAGTTATCGCATCATCAAACGGTCACGCAGATCGGTAAGACCGAGAGCGTGACGAACGAGCTCGCTGTACTGAGACTGGACAGTTCTCCGGTATTTCCGAGATGCGTTAAACCACCGGTGATTCCCGGAGTCACCGAGCGGATACCCGAATGCGCGGATGAGTCTTCGGTGGCGGAAGTCTCGATCGCCACCGAAGGACCGCCGAGCGTCAGTGTGAGTTTGGGACGAGTATGGCGTGACGCTGTACCGGTTCCATTCCCATCGCAGCTGAATTCCACCGCCTCGGCTCATCACTCTCTGGACAGCGGGCTCAAGGAGAGAAAACCCCAGCCAACGGTGGCGAGGACGGTGTCCGCACCGGAGAAGAGTTTATCGACGTCGAAGGACTCGTCGTCTTCGTCGTTCAGTTTCTCCCTGTCGATATCCAGACTCGCCGACCTGAGGACCAACAGAAACGGCTTCTTCCGGCGTAAAGCACCGAAGCCGTCGCCGAGCGTCAGCTCCGATGGCTACTTCAAGCGCACGAGCGCACCCAGAAGATCCAGTGGCCGCAGACGGACGATCAGGTCCTCCCAGAGAAAAACCAACACCAACGGGGCGATAAAGATCGCACCTAAGGATATAATTCGTCCGGTGAGTCCGGTCTGGTTCGTTCCGCCGGAGAGACGGCGTTCCAAGAGACAACGGAGGGTGTGGAGGGAAATTCGCTATCTGACGGTCGAGGAGGATCATCCGGTGGTCGAAACTAAATCCGACGACTGGTCCTCCAATGTCTCCGACGAGTTCGACGATCAGCAGTTGTTGCTGTCCGGTGATTTCAACGAGAAACGCGATGTCTTTCGTCAGAGGTCCGTACCGGCCCCGCCATCGTCGTCCCTCGGCACCGCGACGTCCTCCAGTGCCTGCTCGAGGATCTCCACGTCGTCTTCCAAATCCTCCGAGGGCTCGGGATGTCCGGCGCCGAAGATCAGCGACTTCAACGAGGACAAGCTCTTCAGCGAGGAACTCCGGGTCAGCGGGATACTGGCCCAACGACCGACCTGGCGTACCTCCACTACGCCGTCGATGAATTACTTCGCGAGCACACAATTTCTGACTTTCCTCACAAAAAACTCGAGTCTGAGCTCGAATGGCGACAAAAAAGATGCCTCGAGACACTGTCGATGCTTCACGTCGAGCGAGAGCGAAACGGAGACGACGCACGATCGCACGTCCGTGGCTATCGAAGGCAAATCCGTCGCGGATAGGCTGCAGTCGAGAGACGCCTCGAAGGACAATCAGCAGCAACAGAAACGCACTGGACCAAAGAGAAGACCGTTGCGAAGAAAGTCGCAGCTGAAACGGGCGAATGGCGGACAGCCGGTTTATCTCGTTCGGAAGTGTTCCTCACTCAGGAGACGACCCAGTAAGATTATTTCACCAACTTTCAGAATCTTGTCTGTACCGACAAATTCATCATTTCATCTGGGATACCGTTAGGATTTTTTTATTTATCCTTAATTATGCCGTAATTCTTTCATCGAACGTTTTACTTCCGGCGTTTCGCGAACGTCGTTGCTTAATTTACAACCCACGATAAATCGGAATCCGATCAGGATTATGTTAGAACTGACCGCCTCAGTTTTATATCAACGAAGGGATTTTTATATATCGCTTCGCTGTACGCGCGATTTCGTAATTTTACTCGGGTTTAACTCTCTATCGTCGGGACAGGTCGCAGATTTATCGCGATGTATTCGGTTCCGAAAGAAACTTTCTCCCAGCTATAAATGAAACCCCTTTTCAACAGAGGCGGACCTGCGATTTTGCTCGTTCTTTTTTAATTCATAAATAATGCAACAGCGGCGGAATAGGGTGAACGATTGGGGAAGCTTGCATGTCTCCCTGGAACGCAATTAACCGCAATTAGCGCGAGTGCACACAAATAATTTACCAATTTGAGATAAAGATTCGGTTTTTCTATTTTTTTTTTTTTATCAAAAACATTAAAGGTGGGGTTTACGAAAGTTTTATATACAGGGTAAAAAAATGATTGCAGTAAATATACAAGAGAAGGATATAGGACAGACAGATGCAGGGTAGAAGGAGATACTTTTACATCGACACTCCGCAATATTTCGTAGAATTATTGAACTGATTTTTTTTCTCTAGTTTCCCTTTAACGATTCGAGGCCGAGAGGCACGTGGTCACTTACGCACGGTTGCGTATAGCGTGACGCGATTAATCAAGAAGCTGCACTACGCAATTTAATCGCACTTCCTCCGATGCAATGAACCGTATATCGCCGAACGACCTTTCGCTTTTCCTTGAGTTTCCTCGATGGTCGACGAACTCCAAACGCGGCGGAGGCTGCGCGATTGCGCCGCAACGATCTAGTACCCGTCGTATATCTCCCTGGAAAAACCTGTTCGGGAAGACGTCGAAACGAGACACGTACTAATTATCCAATTTATATCCGTCGACTCTATACGGCGATTGCCGTACGCATCCAAAACGTTGCGTATCCAATCTCCAGGATCTTCATCTCGCGCCGTCGCGCATAATTAAAGTGACATCAGCTGCGGTTCTGCACATCTGGCATAACGTCTAATGTCATCGCACGACGAATAACGATAAGCCCGTGTATAATTAGTTCGGACAATCTTACTACTCGGAGTCTTATCGTCGATAATGGCGACCTCGATGTTATTATAAATATCCGTGATTTATTAATCGATGCGGCAGAATTAACATAACAAATCGACTTCCGTCCATCGGCCGTCGACCTCACGCAGCCGACTGACCGAACTGGGCCAACGAACACACTGTAAACAATAGCTCGCAAATTTAATTTATCTTTTTAGGTTGCACTGACTCAAAGAAATATTCAAATTTGCATACAGCTTTTTTTTTTTCAAAATTCATTAAGATGTCCCGAATCACCGCACATCGAACCCGTAAACTTTAGTACGGAAATCTTCGCGAATGGTTATCGTAACCGCGAAAAATATGCGCTTGTTTTCCGTTAGCACATCGAATATCCTATGTATATGTAACGACGGGGTTGTTAGTGTACCGTGCAGCGAAACTCGTTCCGGAAACGCGATTAGGAAGGTGGTTTGAGCGTTGGGTAAAATAATTATTCCCCCTCGCTGGCGCAATTCATTGCAGAAATTAATTATCATCCTCCTCTCTCTCTCTCTCCTTCTCGCGCGGTTGGTGCAGTATTAATTGCAACGAGTCCAAAGCTTTGTGCATTACGTATATATATATGTGTGTGTGTTTACACGTATACATAATACACCTAATATGTATAAGACGGGATACGATCTCTTCACTCGCCCGAAGCACCGTGCTTCATACATTTAAACATTTTATTTCGCAATTTCTCGGAAATTCTTCGGGTGTAAGTTTTCACCGGTTTACCGTTTCTCGCTCACCCGGCCTACGATAAGTGCGAGAGATATACGACGACCGCTCGGATCACAGTTGCTCAGTTAAAACTATGAAAATATCAGCAAATTGTCGCGCCTACACTTCACCGTCGTTGCAGCAAGTGTCATTCTCATTGCTCCGTGACATCACTCGATTGACCCGATCAATTTATATCTCTCTAAGCAACGATCAACCGAATATACTAACAACACAGAAAAAAAAACTTGTGGCATTCATGCTGACACCAATCTTTTTTTTCTCAACAGGGGACATTACGCAGAAGGGCTACGAGAAAAAACGCACGCGACTACTACAGCAGTACGCCTCGAAGCAGTTGGGTAAGTTCGAGCTCATGCTTTTTCATTTTTTTCGCCTATCGTCAGTGAAAGCCGTCCATTCGATTCATTTGCATTTTGATTCCACACATGAGGGAAGATGACACGGATAACTTTTTTTTGTGTTTCTACTGCTTAACTAAATTATGGATAAGATTATTATTGTCTTTTGGGAGATCGTCTTGTTGGTACTCAAAAACTATTGCAAGTCGTGTTTTCGGAATAATTTACCGTCATAAGTTCGAAATCAGGATTATAGTTTTTTATTTTTGGGAAAAGCCTGGCTGTGTCGTCTTCCCTTCAATGAATCACTTATTATTTATCATTTACGTACACGTGTCTATGAGTAATGAGCCTGAATTATATTGTGTTGGGACAATGGTAAAAGTATTATAACCGGGATCCTGGTAATCGGAAGTCTGTGCTGCATATCGTAGATTAATATTTCATTTTTTAACTATATCGTCATAAACATAATTTCTTTACTAAAAATAATATATATACACGACGCTGATGTACGCTTCTTATTTCACGTTTAACTTCCACGCGCATTTAAGAATGCATAAATCACTGCCTGCCTGCAGATTCTCTCTTGATGATACCGTATCGGCTGAAACGTCGAGCCAATTCCTCGTCCACTTTATCAGCGACTACTTTACACTGAGTAAACGAAAATGGGAGCGCGAGGAAACGAGTGATTAAGGGAGAGAGCCCTCGAACTCGGTCCTCCATTTTAACCCTCTTTGACCCTCTTACAGCCATTCATTTTGCCTCTAATACCTCTTTAATGCTACTAATTTTTTAGGCTTTTATTCTTATAAAACAAAAAATACATATTTTCTTAACATATCAATTCTCTTATAAAATATATCGCGTAGCTGAAATCGGAATACAAGGCATCAAAATACAAGACACTTTATTCAGATTTTAGTCACCCGAAATTACTCATTATAAAAATGATTTTATCAACTATGTTTTCCGCTTTCGTCTTTTAATGTCAGATCAACATCTAATTGTTAATCATTTAACTGATCTACCACTGACTTTTTTCCTTAAATTATAATTTGTATGACCGAGGCCATCCTTCCCTCAATTGCATATATGGATGCAAAGAAAAAAAAAGTGCGGCCTTCAGGCTCAATTTTAACACGAGAATGTGTGTCGCAACCATTCTCGCGTTCTTTCGCAATTTCGACAACGAAAAAGAGCATACACACCACGATTATATTTAGTCGCGGTACGATATTCGAAGTGTAGTCGCGTTCCGATTCCCATGCCCGCGACTGTCTTGACACAATGGAAGAGGCAACGTCGTAATGCGGGAAAGTCTTGAAAGATTTTCCGAGTAAGATCTTTATGGACTTTTTCAACGCTTCGGGGAGCACGCGTGCTCGCGAATGCTGTTTACTTTTTGCGTAATTCCTCGGCGTTCTCTCGATAGTTACTATAATGTGTTTTCTACACTCGAAATCGCGTAACACCGGACGCTGTGCGTCTTTGTACCGTAATTCAGAATACGGCTAATTAATAGCTATAATTAATCGTCGGATTTTGCTGAAACATTGGTCGCACCTTATCGGGGTCAAGGACGGAAAGAGAAGAAATTGAGGTAGATCCATTTTCTTTTCTATATCGATCTCTCTCAGGAGAGGAAGTCGGAGGAAAACACTCGGGATTTCAGATACATTTTGCTCAATGCTGACGTATTTTTGTAACTGGACCAGTTCGGGTGTAACTGAATCAGAAATATGTCATTTCCGG
Source organism: Ichneumoninae sp. B BG-2022a (assembly GCA_030522725.1). Classification (NCBI taxonomy): domain Eukaryota; kingdom Metazoa; phylum Arthropoda; class Insecta; order Hymenoptera; family Ichneumonidae; species Ichneumoninae sp. B BG-2022a. Next base: position 15,417 of record JAPYZD010000457.1, read on the forward strand.
TTTAAACGTGGGATGTTAAAACCGGAAGTGATGTCACAGAATTTTGAAGAAATTTCTCTGCCAAGCAGTCGCGTCGTAGCATTGCTCTGTGCTTATTGGTGCTCGGCTTCGCTCTGGACCTAGGCCGGCCGGAGCCGGACTGATATAGCGTTTTGGCATACGACAGCCAGTGTGGAGCCAGCGATGTGCCGTTTTTCCAGTTACACCAGAATCCCACCTGGGAGAGCTCTCGGACCTCCTCCAACGAGGTGGCTGATCGTTATTTAAGAGTGCCTCTCCAATGAGTAAAAAAAGCATGGCTGACTCACGCTTCGGGTAAAAGAGAAAAGTAGCCGGAGATGGAGAGAAAACAACGAAGGAACGTATCTCTCGTCGACGAGAGAATTATTATTTTCGTTCGACTGGGTTAAATTTAGCGGTCATGGACTGCGCGAGGTGGAGTTCCGCTCCGTCGAACGAAATATCACATGGAACACCCGGCCCGAACACTTGTTATTATTCCAAGTGAATAAGTGTCTCGGACGGACCATCGAAGCTGGTGAAAATAAAATCTTGGTCCACCGTGGCGGTTTCCCTGATGGATCTTACTTCAAATTTAACTTTTCGAATCGGCAGTTAGTACATTTTTAAAATTTCAATGTAATACGTGCTTTTCCACTGTAAATAACAATTTTAGATTGAAATAATTTTTTAAACAGATTCCTTTTATACTTCGCTCCACGCCGCTTACAATCTAGTCCGAACATCGTGAAGCTCGACCGACCGAAATTCCCGCTGCCCTCGACCTTTTTTTTTTTAATCGCCCTCGATATGGTTATCGGATCCGAGGTCTTTGCATGTAAAAATAGTCGATCGACATTGCGTAGCCCAAACGCAATCGATCTACGGATTTTCTTCTCGCCTTAACCACTCTTCGATCACGTAAATGTCCCCTCGAAGCCTCGGTCCCTTTCCCGTCTACGGCCCAACCAAACTGTACACTCAGCCGGGAGGGAGATCTAGAAAACTAATCGGGTGTGAAAAATGCGGTGAACGAGAAATACTAGCACGGACGATGATGATGATGAAAAAAAAAGCGATGAAAAGAATCTCGTTTTTGCGTCTGCCGTGCGATACGTGCAAACACTCCGTCGATTAATGCTAAACGGCATTATACAAGTGCGCAAACGACAAAACGAAACGCAATGGAAACGACATGCCGGTATAAACCGAGGCCGTCGTATGCAGAGAACCCCGTTACGGTTGAACGCACATCGGAGCTCTGCAAACGCCTCGGGGCGACGACGGATCCACGATGAAAAATCCTCTCCCGCGTCTGCCTCCTCTAGTTTAAACAGCGTGTACGCTCGCTTGCGCAATCGTTAGCATCGAGAGAGCGTTCGCCACGTACGTTATGCACAGCGAGGCGCGCGCACTGTATATAGAGGCCGTACGTACTTATAGCGTACTTATATAGCCAACCTTTCGTACCAATGGGTACCCCATCGGTGTGCCTGGTTGCGAACACAACCAGAGGCATAGTTCCGTGTGGCCCCCGCGGAATCAAACGCCCTGCCCTAACTGTACATGCAGCCCAGACACGGAAGAGCCGCTTCCGCGTACGATATTTCCTTGGGTACTCTTGCTACCACTGCTGTATCCTATATGGGATGCGGGCATTCAAGTATTCTCTCTGTATACCGAAGTGCAAGCGGAGAAATGAGCCGCTCGATGGAAGAAGACGAAGGAGAAGAAGGACCAGAAGAAAAAGAAGAAGAAAAACAAAACACGTACGAAGAGGGAGAAGAAAGACAGGGGAGGAAGACGAAGGGGAAGAAGCTTTTGTCGACTGAACTCTCGTTACGAACATCTGCTATTGTCGGGAGTTGCGAGGGAACGAAATGAAGTAACGACGGAGCGTCTCGAACGAGGGACAATTTTCCGCGACGAGAGCGGCGCGGAATTACATCTTTGGCGTGACGAAAGAAAAGAGGAAGAGGAAGCGAAGGATGAAGAATAAGGAAACCGCCGCTCGCCCACTGGGAAATAAGAGGGACGATCAAGAAGTTTTATTTCTTCGTGCATACCGAGAGCCCGAAGTCGAGAAAGGGAGTAGGATTCGGCGCAAGCCGGCAGCGTCGAGTATCACGGCGGGAAAGAATTATTCCAGATGGACAAAGTTGCGGAACAACTTGCGGAAGACGAAAGCGTTTGGGAAGTTATTGTGCCGAGATGCACTTGACACGTGCGAACTTTCGTCCGGAATTCCACTTACAAGCTCAAACCCCAAAAATTTGTCTCCATGCGTAATTCCGTTTAGTGCGTCAATCTCGGCCAAAATATGAAAAAGTGTAGCATCGCTACATCGAATCTGCAAACTCGAGGATAATTTATCGCGGCTACATTTTTGTCGTGACCTGTTCGATTGACTAAGAACGAAAGTCTACCTCGAACATTTTCTCGGGACTTTCGTTCTACGTGGGAAAATGACTTTACGGATTCCGATGGAGCCGGGGAAAGCTATCTGCAGCGTGAATCGAATTGGTCCGGGGGACTCATTCGGTTAGTATCGATTATCGATCGGAAGACTGCAATTAACTTTCTTCAATAAATAAACTTCGGATCGCTTTCACTTATTTGCGGCTTATGTTACGAGACGGACAGTCAGGCGTCAAAGAGAGAATCATGCAGCAAGACAGACTTTTGTTGAGTAACGCTTTAACGGTCAATGGGACGAAAGACACTTGCGAGTGACTTTTTCTTGCGGTCTCCCGAGTCGGGTTCTTTCCGTCGGTGGTAATTGTCACTCTTTCAGTAGCACCTTTTTACCGTAAAATTACAAACCGAACTTGAGCCAATTTTTTTTTCCTCTTTAAAATCGCGTTGGGCAAGAGACGGGGAAAAAAAAGAAAAACATATGAATGAAAAAGAAGCGAGACATTTGAAATCGTGCCAAATGCACCCTGACATGTTTCTTTGTGCACGTGTCGCCAGCAGGCAGTGGAAATGGCAGTGGCGTCGTTGGCGTTAGCGGGGGTGAAAGAACGGGTTATGGGAGCGGCGGTGGAGGGGTTGGTGGTGGTGGACGTCCCCAACCACGTGCAAGACGGACGCAGCGTCGAGTCACGCACTCCGAGAAACGCTATCACTCAGGTAGACCAGCAGCAATCAAAGCTTTTTTTTCAAGCTTATAATTTACTCTGTGTATGTGTGTCCTATTTGGTTTTACTGCGTTTTTTCGTTCGCTTTCGTATGGATGCGCTATGCTCTGCTGCCGTGCCTATTCGTTTTCCCATCTAGCGGGTACCAATGGATGACGCGATTAATGACAAGCGAGTGATTTCCTTTCGGTCATAATTCCCGTGATAATTTTAGCGAAACGTAAAATAACGAGACAGTGTTTTTTTGTACGAAATACATCACTCGCACTCCCGATGATCTCGACATCCACTGGTATTGCAATAGTAATAGCTCGTCTGTCAGTAGTTCGATCTATTGTGTGTCGCAGCCTTGTGCCTCTTGCATGTGCCGCTTCCTGGGGCGTATTCTCTTGCCTTCGATTAATATAAAACGTTTGCACCTACATAATTCGCAAGGACTTCCCGTGTCTTCACTCGGCAATGATTCATGTTATCACGCGACGCAAACTCCGAGGAACATGACTCGAAACAATTCTGTCCGATTGCTTAGATTTACCAGTGCGTCTTATGTAATTCCTATATATATTTTAATTTTTTTTTTCTCAACGACTCCGTTACCTTGGCCATGGCAATAAATTCTTGGTCTCCGTCGCAAATAACCCTGAATCTCGTGGCTCGAACGAGATATAATGATCGCGAAGATTTTATAATAGCGTCGTGAGACCGTTACGCGTTTTATAGTCTCGCACCTTTGCGAAGCGCCTGTGGCTCTCGTTTCCCGCTTGATACATCAGTCACCTGCAGGCAGAGATAATTACGAGCTATTTGTATGTATATGTACATGTAGATACATGTATATCCACACTTTGTTGTACTGTCCGCGGAAGATTTCACCGTTTCGCATATATAGAGGATAGTTTATAACGACGTTTAAGCTAACCACGGGCGATCAAACTCTCGGACCAGTACGGAGCAGCCCGGGCGCTGCATCGGTTATTTTACCGTTATCTAATATAACAGTGTACACCTAAACAGCGGGAGGAGATTACAAGCGGCAGCGACAGCAGGCGATACGTTATAACGCGAGTGATATCCCGTAGTGTCTCGCGAATCTCGAGTACCAATTGAAAATCGATATAGACGACGATTGATGAGAGACAAACCCGCTCGAGAAATTCCATTGTGCGGATTTTCCATCGGCAATGCCACGAGCGTCGCTTTCTTTTATTTCCTCCTCTGACGTTTGCTCATTGAGCGGTTGCGCGGTGCTGTTGAGGTGAGAAGCTATATCCGGAATGTCTCGGGAAGTTAGTCGATAGTTTCTCCATCTCGAAACTCCGAGTCCGAGAACACGTGCAATGTCAAGGCCCGGTTACCGGCCACGTGCTTACCACGCGTATTGTTCAACGGAATCGGGATTATTTGGAGCGTGTGGGATAACGCGGTCGGTAATGAGAACTGTAATTAATTTTTTTAACAGCGCCGATCGTTTAAGTTGAAAAACAAATTGTGACTTGAACATTATTTGATATCGGCTTCGGGTTAGAATTTGCTTTTAACCAGAAATCATTGACTCTTGTCAAAAATAAATAATCACAGTTTTAGTTGACGACAAAACATTATTTTTTTATTATTTTTCGTCACACGAAAATGCCTCGCGAATAATTTTTAGCCGCAACCTCGTGCGACACTCGACCTGTCAGTAAGTAGTCGACAAAAAATAGTTTTGAAGGGTTCATTTGCTCATCCTAACAGGGTCTGTTGCTCGCTTTATCTTGATCACACATTGATTCGTCGGAAATCAGAGGGGGCGCTAGCAATTGCAATTGGTTTACGAGTATCGTAGACGGTACGATGCTGCAATAAAAAATATGAGAGTGTAGACAGAACATCAGTACTCAGTTAATCAATAGTCGCTTGATTACCGTCGTAAAGGCTCTCGAAAACTCTCGATAGAATAGGGCTCGTAAAATACATTGCCAACGCTGATACGGACATTTTTTTTTCTTCCATATGTACACTCGAAATGAAACGAGCGATTCACAATAATCAACGGGGGTGGTTACGATCCTTTGTCATTCGATAGGTCTCGTGCGGGTGTGAATAAACAGAGAGGACAAGGAATCTGCGATGGTTGGAAGAGAAAGAGCCAGTGGTGAAGTGATATCATATGAAACGAGGGCGCGAATGTCTGGCCGTTGGACACTCGACGGATTAATTGCGATGGAGGTGCGACGTCGCGTTAATTAAGCCCGGATCCCTTGTTCCACGGGCGGGCATAGAGGGAGGCTGCGGGATGTAGAAAAGGGGGAGGAGGAGGAGGACATGGCATCGACGCTGTTGTAGAATAGCTGTAGTTGTGGTGATGGGACTGGTGATGCTCGTACGGGTGATGGTTTTGTAGCGAATATACCCACGATTTTAAATAACTCAAAAGTGAATGTATTAATTCTCCAAGCTATTGTACCTATCAATTGTTAGATAAATCATTGGTTCACATTTCTGCATCCATTTCCGTTTTCGAAGCATAAAATTCTGTATCGTTTACGACAAAAATGAACGATCGTTCAATTATCATCTACAAAAAAATGAAATAAACAAATAAATCTAAAAAGTTTTACAACTACTTTTATCTGAGATTTTCGCCAACAAGCGAAAACAGTTTGCCGTTGGTAAAAATTTCCTTTATTTCATTTGCTCGTCCTGTTGTACCTGTCGTTGTAGGTATCTGTTTTACCGTCGGAGGCCTATCTACACGACCGACAAAAGGGTCTTGTGGAAAGAACTTACATTCACTTTTCAGTACAATCGAGACGATACTCGTGAATTTTGGCTTCAGATTCACTTACCACAATCGTTCACTCGGAAATCATACGAAAGTAATAAATTTTAAAAAATCATAAATTCGATTATAAAGAGAATCATCCCTTACCGAGTCGTCCTCGTAGAGCTGTCGTGTCTATGTGCCGTTTTGTTGTTGCTGTTGCATGCAGGAGGTCGGCTAGTACCTGGTGGTATCGCCAGTCCTCCGGGATCCGGCGGATCGACGGGAAACTCCGCGGTCAATTCGAATTCGGCTGCCGCGAGACGCGGAAATCGCAGACTAACGCGCAATGAGAGCCGATATCATTCCGGTGAGTATATTGTAGTGAATTTTTCATCAGGCTAGACGTTCAGGCACGTACACTCCAACTCCCCCTCTTTAAAGTGACGGTAGGCCTCCGAGGGTAAAACAGTTATCTGCATTGAAAAGTTCGTATTATTCGTGAAACCACAAAATTTCTGTAAAAAAGCAAATTAGGCCCACAACAGAAAAAAATAAAAACATATTTCGACTACAGCGTTCAATTCATTTTTTTTTTTTAGAAATAATAGATAATGATTCGATCAATGTGAAATACCGCGAGTCGGTAAGAAAAACAGCAACGAACTGTAATACACCGTGGATACTTCAGGATTTCCGTGCTGAAATTTTTGTTACCGACAGCGGTAATTCCTATCGCCGTAGGCGTCACTCAGACATTGATTTCTTTGTCAACGGAATACTTCATGTACGATACGAGTTTTGTGCTATGCGTACCTGATTTGGTTTTCCGCACAATCTTTGTTGATTCGTCAATAATACGAATCCCCAAAGACAGATAACTGTTTAACCATCGGAGGTCTGTAACGTCATCTTGGAAAACAAAAGAAAAAAAATCCATTCACGATGGCAACGACGCGATGATATTGTCGTCTAGGAAGCTTACTCCATTCCTCTCATCATACTTCCCGCTGACTATTACATCTGCATTATTCGCTCATCGAATGATACGGAACTTATTCGTCATTATTCTCACCTGTTGACGTGGTTCTCGCCGCGAGTCAGCAGGAAATTTACGTTTTTCGCCAAGCGGAGAGCAACACAAGCCGCAGCAGGTCAGAGATTATTCTTTTCTTCTTCCGAGACTTTCTCGAGATCCATCTGTCCATCACTCTCGTGCGGCGAAGTTCCGGTTTCGTTCCAAGCTGTAGCCAGAGCTCTTTGCAAGCGTGCGCGCACACAGCGAACAGCGCGTAAAATCTGATGCTTTTCCTCTGCCAGTACAAGTCCATAATTGCCTGTATCTCGAGACTCGTGAGTTGCACCGCTGCGACAAACGAGAGAGTATTAGCAATCCGGAGTCTGTACAAGGCGTTTCAACAAACTCCAAAATAGCAGGCCATGACAAACCGTTAAATAAATCGTGCATGCAACTATACATGCTGTATAAATGTATACATTTCTTACTCTAGAACATACAACCTTCTTTAGTCCCCATTTTATACATCCAGATTTCCTAGACGTTGATGGTGAAACTGATACGTCGTATTATAATTTAATTGAAAATTACAACAGTAACGGACAGATCCGGGGTGTGTATTCTAGGGTTTAATTAATTATGTTGCACTGTGTAACGAACGAACTGTGTATATGCATAACTCGTTACACGTATATATACTGCATGATGTAATGTACCGTTCGGTGTGTCCCGGATCGAGAGAACAGTTCGACCCATACTCGGGAGGAGGAATCTTTGTCCGGGAGTGTTTCTGTTCTCATGTGCAATGTGTGTAAATTTTTAGATGTACCATAAAGCTTTGAGAATTATCGAAACGATGTTATAGAAGGCTGCAATTCCTTTGTCCCGCGTTGTGTTTTTTATTTAATGTACATACATATGAAACTGACCCGTGGTGAGGAAATATAAAAAAGAGGCTCCGCGACGATTTTACTGTGAACAACCTGTACATACGGGAATTATACCGGCCTGCTGTTCTCGCTCGACCATCGTTTGAATTAGCAACTTTGTGCAACTCGATGCAGAATCGTACCTCGTTGTTCTGAGATTCTGGCTGTTCAGTAGGTTCACTTGATGTACACGTACACTTCATGTATATCATCGTTCTTTCGATATCGGAAAATACGTTTTTGAAAAAAGAAAAGACAAAACAAAGTTTTGCGAGTAAATAATAAAATAAAATATCTCATAAAAAGTTCATAAACTCTCGATGAGAAGACAAATATCTTATTATTATTTTTTTTTAATACCGAATAATTGTGAAAAATGGATATAATTTTTCTTAATTTAATGAAAATGGTGACATTGATGAGAATTTCTATGCGTGCAGAGGTACGCCAGGAGGCGGTCCAGCAAGCCCTGGCGGCGATGCAGGGTCGGCCGAAGCCTTCCTTGCCGATGCCGTCTAAGCGAACGTCCGTGATGGCGAGGAGTCCGGATCGGGATCGTCGGGACAGCGGTGAATCGAGTAGCGACGAGGATAGCGTTGTCACGGAGGAGAGTCCTGGCGCCGGCGGACCGACCGGCACAGGACTGTCGGACACGAGTAGCACAGGATCGGCACGAGATACACCTCCACCGCCGCGCCCTCCGGCCAGGAGGCCACCGGCCGATATAACCGACATCGCCGAATACACTCCTCACGCTTACTGCAACATTCAACCACCGGATGTTACGCACACGACGACCCAATCCCGAAGGCCCGGTGCCGACCGCGTGAACCGTTATCACGTGGTCGAGGAAAACAACACCGGCACCACCGGACGATGGAAGGTTTCCGCAAAGATTCAGCAACTATTGAATACTCTGAAGCGACCGAAGAGAAGGCCGTTGCCCGAATTTTACGAGGACGATGACATCGAGCTCGAGATCGCTGCAAATCCGAAAGATCCCAACGCACCGAAACCAGAAGGAAGCTCCATGACTTCGGCCATCGGGGAACTGCTCAACGTTCCATCCGGATTGCCGAGATCCTTGGAAGCTGCGATACAGAGGTAAATTGTCAATCGGAAATTATAAAAACGTTGATTCGTAAAAATTCGTTAATAATTGTTTATGGCCTCAACCGCGATAATCGAAGGCTTAGCAATGTTCTTGCCATTATATTTTGAATATAATGGCAAGTGCAATCGTGAATATATCAAATTTTATGTCTTTACGGGTATCAACATATACAATCCAAGTTATTTTCATTTTAGTACTTCATTTTTCATATGCATTTCTTTTTGTTATGATTAAATGTACGAATTTAGAAAAACAATCTATTTCAGATTCTTATACCATTATAATGTTCGATTTCTACACAAATTTTGAATTTCATACCATTTCGCATAATAGTTAATCGAATAAAGATATTTTTACATATTTTTCTTTATGTCAACATGATAATCCTAATGATGCATTATCATAAAATTATCAGGCATTAATTAATACTTTCCTCTCGATATTTTTAGGTATGGTTCCGCAACGTACAAAGCTCCAGCAGCAACGGTGTTGGATCCTAACGGCAAGCTTTGCGTGACCCTGACTTACGGAAAGTTACTGAGTCGTTCGCACAAAATCGCGTACACGTTGTTGAACAAAGCTCTCAGTCGGAACATCGGTGACGTCTGTTTGAAACCCGGCGACAGAATAGCCCTCGTCTATCCAAACAACGATCCGATAAGCTTCATGTGTGCTTTTTACGGTTGTCTTCAAGCCGGCATAGTTCCGGTTCCAATCGAGGTGCCCCTGACGCGACGCGACGCCGGCTCACAACAGATCGGCTTTCTACTGGGCAGCTGCGGTATCCAGGTGGCACTCACGAGCGAAGCATGCCTCAAGGGTTTACCGAAGACGGCTGCCGGCGAAGTCGTCGCCTTCAAGGTTAGTCAATCTTTGAATTCCCTTTGCGAAATCGTTTGCATTCGACGAATGAGATTTATCAGGTGGTTGCGACGTTATGTCGAGACCAATATTATCGCATAGAGGCTGTTTCTGGTTTCTTCACCAAAACAGATACGAAGTTGGCTAATGTTAGCAGGTTCAGTTTTCTCTGCGATACATCAAAGAGACTAATGGAGCGATTCAGCCAACGAATAAACATTGATATTTCACTTGTTTTCACGTGGCTTAAACTATAAGAAAGGAAGTCACTTTGCTACTTGTAAAGCAGCAACTTATTAATTGTTTCAAAGTGTAATTTTTTTTTATTGTGATAAGCGTTTATGTTTGGTCTGCAGATGGACTTACACCCAAATAACTATAATGAACACTAGTCGTTAAAGCGCGTTCATAAAAAAGATCAATCATTGGATTTTATTGTGTAGGCGGAAAAAAAACCCCAGAAAGAAAACCTCCGCATAAAACTCCGTTTCGTTAATTATTTCCGATTCAAATTACAACTTTCCATGACAGTCGATAACTCACAATTTTCTATAAAATGGGTTTGATTCTTTTTAATAATCATCGCCCCAGATCAGATTCTCTTACAAGCGATTTGAGAAAAGTCGAAGCACGCGAGTCACACCAGGTTGGTTAGCGATGTATGTTCAATGTCTTATTCAAGCTTCGGTGAAACGCCTCTATGTCGACCGTAACAGCGTTAAACATGACATGGATGTTTTTAAAATCTAGAAAATGAAAACCCCCATAAATGTTTCGGAAGACAATATTCAGCCGACACCAACGTATTTCTATGTAATATCAATGAAACACTGAACGTTCGTACCACTGCGAAATTTTCCACGGACATAACAGCAATTTTCCCAGCGGTCAGTTTGCAAGCTACGTTACAACGCATCATCATCAAATAGACTGCTTTTCGAGCTTTTACAGACAGTCCGTACCATTTGCCGTTGTATCTTTGCAAAATACACTTTTTTTTATGAAATCTTAGCATCAGATCCGTGGCCTTTCACTTACATGTAATAGCGAATTTTAATACTGTGATCGATCAGAATTTCGGCCATGTAACTTTCGATATAGAGATGCATCATAGCAGCTATATTGCAAACTATGAATTTTGTGGTTTCTTGGGAATCGGTTGTTTTATTAACAATCTGAAACGACTCCATAGTTTATCTGCCAATTCGAAAGATCATCCATTATGATTCATTATATATCACAACACTTACCTGAAGCCCTGTTATGCTAATTATAAGCATGTTACATCCCACGATTAAAAAGAAACACCATGAATAAGTCGATTCGATGAGATCCGCACACCTGAAATTAGAGCATTTATTGATAACTTAGCCTTATTCGACTAGATATATTGTCCACATTTTCTCACTCGATGGCTTCATTATGCCTCTTGATGCACCAAGCTAACTGTTCGAAATCTATGTCTTTTTCGTCCAATGCACAATCAATTTCTCTTGTTTCTGCTACCCTTTCTTTTACCCCAATTTGGTTTAATTTGTGCCTGAAAATATCAGATGACAAAATGTAATGCTTATTACAACTAACACCAATAGTGCACTGAGCGAACATACTTTCAACGTAACTGTCGCTGGGCGTTAGTACGTGAGCTCGTCCATCTTACGGAACGTGTTGTCAGAAATCGCTATATCGAATGGAGAACGACAGCCAATCAAAATTACAGGGAACGTATCATTCACGCCATCACCACCAACTCCAGTCCACCAACAAACCGGTTAAAAATAGAGATCTTATAACCGGAAGTGACGTTTTTCCTCACGACGTCACTTCCAAAGCAAAAACCGTGATTTTCAAACCGAAAGTCATAAACCGAGAATCCGAAAACGTTATAATCACCCGCGCAACGGTCTTGGCCATTTCAGAGTTTAAATTAAATTCACCCAAGCCATCAAACCTAAATTCGGTTTAAAGCAGCCTTACAGCGCTACATATAGTCTACTAGCAATTATATTGGATTGCTCGCTGATGTGGATCGCACGGTTCACAACATATGGAAATCCATTCCATATGGAATGGAATCTCGGAATTTCAAACCCCTTTCGAAATGCTATGAAAACCGTAATTCTAAAATTATAGTGTATGGAATAGAATTTCGAAATTTCAAAATCCATTCTATATTCTATGAAAATCAGCGGAAGATGGGAGTGTCAGCTTCACTGAAGGGGGGGGGGGTTCATCTGGGGGGAGAGGAAAACATCCAACAAACAAATATACAATTTTCCAATTTCGCGATGTACGTAACATGTCGTAGTATGTAACGCAACTTCATATTTTTTGAAATCGTATGGACCCAACAGGGTTCATACTCCATGTCTAGCCATAAGGTCTTATCTTGGCCTACAAAAGCGCTTGCTGCGCGTTCTCGTAAGATCGGCGACTCCCTTCCATTGCAGTAAAACGTCCCTATACGGTTGCTCTTATTTTTGGCAACCTCGCAATAAATTTCTCAACAGTGGAAACTCTGACGTTCCAACTATTTGTCGCAAACCTAAAATCAGGAACATGACTTTGGGGCGAAGGAATCTAGAGAGCATCAGGATATTCCTAAGACTTTATTAAAGCTATCTCTGTTACTGCCCTTTGAGATTCGGCGAATGCCACGTAGGGAGGCTCCTTATAGGAGTATCTTGTTACTGTACTACAGCAGACGAGCTGCGCACCACAGCATTGCAAGCTAACGAAAAGACCGATCCCGATTGCCTACAACAACGGGTTTTCACAAGTTCGATATTCGCAATATTGTTCGGATTTAATGTGTCATGGCTTTTGCGTAAGTGCGTCAATCAAAATTCGATTCACCCCAATGCGGAAAATATACCACAGCTATGTTGCACATAGACGATGAACATTGTGTCATTGGCGATTGCAACAAGGAATCCTACAGCTACGGACACCATAGCATGTATAGAGACGTAAAAATAATATTTTTGCTGGTCGAAATAATGATAGTCAACGGGAGATGTGAATTCCCCTGGCTTCGAACCGTTCCCCAGCAAAACATCGACGATCTTTGGTCCGATCGGTTGGATCGAGAACAAAATGCCAGTTGAATAAATGATCACTGTAAACAACGTCGATATATCTGGATAAAATTTGTCAACATTTCGAACATCGCTCATGGGAGTCCTTATACTTAACTAACCTGCGTATACGAACGTCATGTTTCTTCCCTGCTCAGCGTATTCGTGAAGAATGTTAACTTCTGGATCTCGAGCCCATACTTTCCAATCCATACGGATCCGATTGAGCAACTGTAACATCTGTACGTATCGAACAGATCTCCGTTCGTAATTCCGATTACTATTAGGTCGAAGAAAGATGCCAAATGCAGTTTTGGCTTAAAGGGTTCGTAAGATCTGTAAACCGAAAGTGACGTATTTCCGCGGTATGATGTCACTTCGGGACAAAACATGAGATTTTCAAACCAGACGTGATGTTTTGCTGGTAAATCTCTGAAAATTCGAATATTCGGTTTCTAAATTCCATAGTCGGTAGCACGGCCGGGACATGCCCGAAACACAAAAATCTACTGTACATACATGAATATAAAAAAAAAAACGTTTTTGTGTTCGGGGGATTCTGGCATCTTCTCTAAATTATATCTTCCTGTGGGGTATCTCAAAATCTTATTCGTTTAAAATTTGACATGACGTTTTATTAAAAAAAACATTTATTCAAATTACAATTTCCACTGTCGAAAACCTACAGTATGGGGTTTCACTGTCGAAACGTCTGGAAAACGTCCCTACATCGACCGTAGAACTGTAAAACATGACATGGATGTCTTCAAAATCTAGAAATAAAAATTGCCTATACAGAAAGAAGCTAATGCATTTCTATGTAATATTAGTGAAAGAACGATTGTTCTTACCATCGCGAAAGTTTCTACTGACATGACAGTAATTTTCCCAGCTGTCAACTTGCAAGATACGTTACAACGCATAATCATCAAATTAAGGGTCTTTTGAGCCTTCAGGGGTAGCTCGTACCATTTACCGTTATATCTGCGCAAAAAGTACAATTTTTTATAGATCCTTTGTAACACTTCCTTGACCGTTTACTTACATATAATAGCGAATACTAATACTGTGATCCATCAGAATTTGGGCCATGTAGTTCTCGATGTAGAGATGCACCAGTGCAGTTATATTGACAACAATGAATCTTGTGGTTTCTTGAGAATCGGTCTTTCCATTAACAATCTGAATTGATTGGATATTATATCTGTCAATACGGGCGATTATTAATAATCAATCGCAATATTTACCTGAAGTCCCGTTATGCTCATTATAATTGTGTTTAAACCCATAATCAACATGAAACACCATGAGTAAATGGAATCAATGAGCTGGGCGTACCTGACAATGGTGGATCTATTAATAATATTGATCAAGTTTGACGTTTGACTATATTAATTCTTTAAACAAACTCACTCGATAGCGCTGTTGTGTCTGTCGATGCACCAAGCTATTTGTGCTAAACTTCTGTCCCTTTTGTTCAACGCAGACGCCGTTTTTTCAGGATTTTCTACTCTTTCATTTGTCCTGATTCGCTTTAAGTAGTGTCTGAAAATTTCAGTTTGCATATTGTTATACTTCTTATTAGAACTAGCAGCAATATGCGACCATAATTATCAATACGAATAGGAGTATCAGGATATTCTTCTTCCCAGTCCTAATCAACTATGTACTCTTGCGCAAGGTTTGTCAAACTGGGTGATGAAGACAAGGAAGAAGGTACTTCGAAGACCTACAGTCCTACATGATTCCTACAGTCGCCATTGTCACCACCTCTTATAGAGATAGTTTCGCAAAGTCTTATACCGAGTTCCAGTGAAGGCCTTATACAGATTCTTTATAGGGGGTGTTCTACGACAGGACTACAATAGCAGACGCGTACCACGTCATTGCATGCTAGCGAAAGCAACGATGTTGATTACCTACAAAAACATGGCATGTTTTTTTTAACCCAATCAACATTCGACTCACCCCAACGCGGCAAATATTCCACAGCAGTGTTGCACGTAAACGATGAACATAGTATCATTAGCGACTAATATAGTGAATCCCACCGTTGCTGATGCCACACCATGCGCAACAATGTAAAAATAATATTTTCGCTGGTCGATATAATATTCGGAGGGGTAAGGAAGTTTTATTGGCTTGGACCCGTTGTTGAATAAAACATCGATGATGGTTGGCATGATCGGTACGATAATAACGAGAACGCTTACTGAGTACAGTATCACTGCAGAGATCAACATACTTTTATAACATTTATGAACATTTGGACTATCACTCATCTAAGTTATCATACTTGACTAACCCGTGTACACGAGGGTTATCTTTCTTCCATACTCAGCGTATTCGTGAATGACGTTAACTTCTTGAACTCGAGCCCACACTTTCCAAACCGTACGGATATGTTCTAGTAACTGCAGCATCTTAACGTATCGAAAATCTTTTCATGATTCATAGTTAGGTCGCTGCTGATTCGATTATGATAATCTTAAATCGCCAGTCCAAATAGTCAATTGATAACGAAATATACAAAAATCTCAAAAGCAAATCAATTTGAAAAATTCCTATTGTTGGCGTTTTCGCCATGCCGTGATTGGTGGGTCATTATGAGGTTTGTGATCAAGATCAGTTGAGTTCCAAATTTAACGTATGATTTAGTTAAATCTGTACGCAGCGCTTTTCTGTCACTTTAATCGCTGTTGGGTCACATGTTCGCCAATCTCATCTTCGCCAAAAAAGCCGCCAGAATTTAGAAGGCCCGCGGTCATATTCCCGATTCATATACATAGAATTGGTAGTATATTGGTAGTTGCCCTCTTCTTAACACGCTGCTACAGATTAGCCACCCCTGTCTTTTTACCTCGTCCGTACCGCTTTAGGACAGACACTTTGGCTATTCTCAATTTTCCTTCTCGAGATCGCCACTTCTGATCAGTCGCTACATGTGATACAGACCAATCATCTGGCATTGACTATACATGAATGGTTAATATGCTCGGGAACCTTTGGAAATCTCGTTATTTTTTTGGCGAAGAGCATACCCTCACAAAAAGTTGGTAGCGTCATAGTTGAATTACGAAATCGCCATAGCCGCCCATTTATCGTGCTATGATCGATATATTGGTTACATGTCACAGTCAACGTCAGTCAACGTCTGTTACCGAAGCTGTGGCATCGCCTCGAATATTTGTGTATAGTCCTAAAATAAGAAAAATGGACTAACTTTTTTCAAGTTTAATCTAGAAAAAAGAATCTTCATGGCGATTGAAGCAAAGAAAATAAATGTGATAAAGCCTTCTAGAAGGATTGTCACATTGTCGTGATATTTCACAATAGCAATGACTTGAGGTATAGCGAAGGAAATGCCCAAAAAATAAATAGAAAATCGTATTCCGAGACCGGCGCGTGCACTCTGATACGGCCACACTCCAATGATTGACATTAAGATTTTGTTTATTTTATAATATCGGTGTTGAAAGAAGTCCATCGTGACCCGAAACTTATCAACAACTGTATTAAGACTGCTGTTGCTGATACCTACGGACCACAGCACGGCCTTAATTTATAACGAATTTTATTGTTTATTTTCGTTATAAACTGTTACGCAGTTTTATCGAACTTCACATCTAGATGGACGTTTAAATCGCCTCTGTCTAGAAGTCGACGTTGAGTGGCAGCAACTCGTGGGTGCATAGCCGTGCCGCACTATATGTATCGTTACATATGCATCTAAGTGGCGGGCACCTTATAAAATATTACAACTGAGAGACTCCGAGCTAGAGGGGATATTTCACAGAATTTTTTTTTTTTTTCATGGTATATCGCCGTTTAGTCCTCTTTGAACCTCCGCCGGAGAAGGAAGGCTCGGGAAACAAATGGTCAAGTGATTTTTGTCAAAACGGTCGACAAAGCCTATCGACAAGTTTTTTTCGCATACTTCATCCGAAGAGCTTACCCAGGAAGACAGGCGCCACGAAACTGTCGCAGTTGCCACAATATTTGCGACATGCGCTGTGCGTGTCGCAAATATTGTTCCAAATACGGCCGTTTCGCGGTACTTGTCTATCAAGGTTCTTGCTGTGCTATTTGAAATTTTATTCTTGAAATCGGTTTTATGTCAAAAACGAAACTTTTCTTATATAATGCTCTGAGCTGAAAATTTTACTTGCACTTATTTGGCAGGTCATGTTGGAAATACCACCGTATGTGCGCGGTCTCAGGAGTAAGTAGGGGGACCGGGACGAGATGAGCTAGCGAAAAATCAAGCTGACGCGAATAACAGCGCTGTGCGCTATCGACGAGGACGAAAATACTCATTTTTCAACCGGAAGTGATGACATAGCAGAAGTATGTCACTTCTGATTTGAAAATCTCTTTCTTGATCGGAAAAGACGTCATATCAGAAATACGTCACTTGTTACTAGTCTTTCATAGAACGCCATAAGAGAGAATGTAGTTGACTCTTTTTGACAAAAAACTTCACAGCCATTCGATTTATTCACAAGTGCTTTCAAAGCATACGGATCTTTATATCCTGCATGTCTTATATAACCATTGATAAAAACTCCCTACATCGACCGCAGAACTGTTAAACATGACATGGATGTCCTCAAAATCTAGAAAACAAATATTGCCCATAAATTTGTCAGTGGACAATATTCAACAGAAATTAATGTATTTCTATGTAATATCGACGAAAAAACAATTGTTCTTACCGCGGCGAAAGTTTCCACGGACATTATAGCAATTTTTTCAGCCGTCAGTTTGCATGCTATGTTGCAACGCATTATCATCAAATGGAGGGTCCTTTGCGCCTTTAAAGATAGTCTGTACCATTTACCGTTGTGCCTGAGCAAAATAGAAAAAAAAATTATAAAGCCTCAACATCAATCCTTTGGCCGTTTACTTACATGTAACACCGTAGAGATGAAACATTGCAGCCATAGTGCAAGTTACGTACTTTGCGACTTCTTGGGAATCAATCTTTCCACTAACAAACTAAATTGATTCGATATTGTATCTGTCTATTCGAACAATTATTCATCATACTCGCAAATTTTACCTGAAGTTCTGATATGCTTATTAGAAGTATATTTAATCCCATGAGAAAGAAGAAACACCATGAGTAAGTTGACTCGATGAGTTCCGCATACCTGACAATAGTGGATTTGATAATGTTATTAATCCACTCGACTAGATATATTTTTTAAATAATCTCACTCAATGGCATCATTGTGCCTCCGAATGCACCAAGCTACATTTTCGTAATCCACGTCTTTTTTCTTCAATGCGTCCGCAATTCCGCATGTTTCTGATACTCCTTTGTTCATCCCCATTCGCTCCAATGTGTGTCTGAAATTTCCAGTTGGCACACTGTTAGGCTTCGTATTATAACTAGCAAGAATGGGCGCACTGAGCGGACGTAAGTTAGGTAAACACGGGAAAAAACGGGATTCGCGATTTCGATGATATCAATAGAAGTCGAGTTCACAATGTGCCATATATTGTTTATGCGGGGCCAACATACAACTCACCCCAATGCAGCAAATAATCCACAGCCATGTTGCACGTAAACGATGTTGCACGTAAACATAGTGTAATTAGCGATTACGACAATAAATCCCAGAGATACGGTAATTACAGCATGCACGTAAACGTAAACATAATATTTTTGCGCATCGAAATAGTAATAATCAACGGGCGATGAAAATCCATTGTTCAGCAAAACATCTATAATCTTTGGAGCGATCGGTTGAATTAAGAAGAGAATACCGGTTGAGTAAATCAGCACTGTACAAAACGCCAATGTATCTATATAATATTTATCAACATTTCGGCTTCGCATCAACTTAATCATACTCGACTAACCTGCGTACATGAGCGACAGCTTTCTTCCCTGTTCATCGTATTTGTGAAGAATGTTAACTTCTCAATACCGAGCCCACACTTTCCCATCCACGCGGATACGATCTAACAACTGCAAAATCTGTAGGTATCGAAACACTCTTGATCAGTCATATCAATTACTTAGGTCGCTGTTAATTCGATTGTGATAGTCTTAATCGGCATTCTAAGAAGACGATTTCTCACGACATTTATCGAAATCTCGAATGTATTTTTTGTCGCTTTTCTGGACACCCATTGACGCCTGATTATTCGTTCTCTGATTCGCGCTTAAAACAGTTAATGTCACCAAGTTCGGTTGAGTCATGAATTTGGCAGCAGATCTGGGTCGGGCGCCGTAATATCGTTCCTAATAAACAAAAGTTGGTGTGTCACGATATTTTATCTCGAAGCATCGAAGATTCGAGATTTGATATCATATTGCAAGGTTTCCATTGTCGTTGCTTTGTTCGTACAATGATCGGTCGGCGATGACGTGGATCGTGACCAAGTTCGGTCTTGTCAAATGGGACAGAAGATTTCTTTAAAGGCGCACATCACACCTAGGTCTGTGTAGTTCTACGTCCTCTCCTAAAAAGTTGGCGTGATGATATTTTATCTCGAAATATCGAATTGCGATATTTGCATCGGTGTCGTTTTATACGTGACGTGGTGGGAGAATGATAACTACGTCACACAGCCAGCTAGCATCCGTTGCAGCTCATAAGCGCCGCTGTGTCACGTCGAGCGCGCAGGGTATCATCTGTCTGCCTAGTCGCTGGGCCGTAATTTTGTCTTTTTTTTTTTTTTTTTTTTTTTTTTTTTTTTG
>JAPYZD010000458.1:0-34965 GCA_030522725.1 Ichneumoninae sp. B BG-2022a
AAAAAAAAAAGGGTCGAATAGCGAGGATTGCGGGTGTTGCTCGTGGCGGTGCGCGACTCACTTTTATGGACATCGGAGGGACAAGACTGACGCGGCGCGACCGCGGCCTTAGCGATGCTTCGCCCCGCCGATACAGTTCAGCCACCCCGGAAATCGAAGCAGAAGACATCGCCGACAAGCGGACGCTCATCGTCGTTCCCTCGCTCCACGAGCGGCCAGAGAACCATTCGGCCGATGCGCGCCGCATCGAGAACGAAGATCGCCTCGTGAATCGTGAGAGCTGTGTGCGCGGTTCGTCGTTTGCAGTAGGTCGGGAGAACGGGCGAGAGTAACCCGCATGTGGCTGAGGCTATGGGCGAGCATTCAATAATTATACCGGAATCTCGTGATATCGATAGGGAATCGGGATTGCGGGTGGTCCGCGGGTCGGCGAGCGCGGTAGGAGCGCTCGAGGGCCGTGGGAGCTCCGGGGGCGGCGTTCGTCGTCGTGGTACCGAGACCGACGGGCGGCTTTCGTCGCGTTCGCCGAGGGAGGTGAGGGGGAGAGCGAGGAGCGATTCGCGGGATCGCGGTGTGGCGGAGAGGGCCGAGGGGCCGGGAGACGGAAGAGCGAACGGTCGTCGCTGTCGTCGGTGGAACCGACGGCGCGGAAGAACGCCGCGCTCCGGAGGGCTCGCCGCAGCGTCCCGCGGACTCGTCGAGCGCGTGTCTCTGCTCGTTCTGACGCTGTTGGGCATACCGATTCCGTTCGGCCCGTCGAGAGGCCCTCCCACTCCTCTCGTCTCCGGCAGTTGCGCCCTCGTTAGTCTTCTCGTCGTCGGCCTCCTCCGGCCGAGCATGGCCGTGCCGGCCGCCAGCACCGTCGCCGGTAACAACCCCGCCGGTGACAATGGCCAACCCCTGGCCAGGCTCGCACCGCCGAACGACCCGACCGTCGACGAGCGACGAGCGAACTCGGTGAGTGTCGTCGAGGCAACAATGAACCGTGGAGTACGAGTCCTCGAGGAGGAACCAGCGACCGATGTCGCGCACGACCGGAGCTACCACGATGACGAGGCGAGGCGGCTGCAACACCGGGAATCCGGACTCGAGAGGAGAAGCCGGCTCGGCGAGGCCGAACTCGACACTATAAGGAGAAGCATCGTGGAGGGTCTCGGTCTCGAGAGGATACCCGATCCTTCAAAGGTATTCTCGCACGGCTTACGCTCATCTCTTCTCTGCTTCATTCTCTTCTTGTTATTCTTGTTCTTCTTCTTGTTCTTCCGAGTCTCGAGCTCGAGCGCGGGCTCGAGCTGTGTAACTCTGTGATACGGAGTGTGCACTTAATTCGAACGGAGAAAACCCTCATTGCGTTACCGAGTATACTTGCGGGTGTTCGTACGAGTGCGCATGACTTCTCGTGGGGAGTAATAAGAGGATTTTTTTTTTTTGCTTTCGTTCCGGCTCGTTTACGCCGTTTTAATCGCCAATCCGCCGCCGACGCCGGCGCGAGTGAATCGCGGAATTACGAAGGGGTGATTTTTTATATTTTGTTGGTTTTCTTAATTCTTCGTTTTTGGGTCGATAGGGCAGAGTGTTACGTCACGTGCTAGACAGTAAAAAAGTTTGTAGTTTTTACAACAAATTATTGTCCACAAACGTCAACTTTTTTATTTGTAGATTGTTCAGTTTTACAAACAAGAGTACGCAGTAAAATTGTTAATGAGATGGGAAATAAATGGACAGATTTGTATATTGCAGAATGAACAAACGAGCTTGTCGCTTATTTGACGAAGTTGTTTTCACGAAACTTCGGATTCCGATTTAACGAAATTATTTTTTACTGGGTACTTTGCAATTTTATTGTTTTTCTTAAGTCTCCATTCTTTATTTCGATAGGGCAAGAGTTTGGGTTGAGCAGCAAAAAAAAAAAAAAAAAAAAATTGTAAATTTAATGTCCCGGTATTGGAAGCTTTTGTGCATAACTCTGTATATTAAATTTAATGTACAAAGATTACGTAAAATTACAGTTCTTTCAAAATACTTTAAAAATACGTTGACTATCATTAAAGAAATTTTATTAAAATACCACTTTTTTAATCACTTTTCTTTACCGTGCATTTATTTTACCTGATAATTGTATATTAAATTTAATACACTAGTTTATGCATAAAAGCTTCCAATAATAGTGCCTTAATTTTCATGCAGACATTTTTTACGTTGTCTCGTTCTTAAGGGTCGCGAAAAGAAAAAGAAACAATTCTCGTGCTAAAGACGATTACACTGACTGTCGTTGAACCAAACTTCGTACAACTCATCGAACAAATGAATATTCATTTTAGCCTATCCATAAGCGCCAATTTAATCGACTCGAAAACAATTTTTGTTTTTCTCCCTCATTGAATGGATCGAGCGTGCTTGGCGCGTCTCTCGTCCGGGAGCCACTCGCGTATCGCCTCTCGCCTATGTTCCGGCGCCGCAACAGGTGTCACGACTAAGAAGACCCGCGAGACTTTCTCGTTGCCACGAAACTTCGAAATATCGGCCGTCCGCTCGTTGCCGTCTTTGCCCGTGCGCGAAACAAGATTTTACGATTTATTGTGCAATAAAATGCAACTAGTCATCGATAAACGAAAAAAAAAAAGTTGAAAAAAATTAGCTTCATTCTTTTCGCGGAACGTCCGAGAGCAAGTATCGAGCTCGCGCTCTCGTTATTGCGTGAAGAATGAGGTTGAAGACGAAAAAAAAGAAAAAAAAAACGAAGCAGAAATCGAAGTTTCTCCCGCGAGAGAAGGCGAGTCAAGGCGACGGGGAGAGACCGGCGCGTACGACGGTGAACGTTGAAAAAGAGGGGTCAATGCGAAGAGTAGATCGCGAGCGCGAGTGGCTCCTCCGTTCTCCTCCTCCCTCCGCCGCCGTGTCTCTCACACTCGCGAGGCACGCGAAGAATGTCGTTGGGAAATTCCAAGGCAGCCTCGAGGCTCGATCGTGGATTCCCCCCTCCCCTCCGCCGGTAAGGTATAGAGACCGGATACAAGGTAGATACAGTCGTAGGAACGCGATATGAGAATTGAGAATCGCACGGAGCACACTTCGGGCGGACGCGCGCGAGATCGCGTCCGACGAAGAGGAGAAGCTGCTTACCTCGAGAGCGCGGGAAGCGTCGAGCCTCAAAGTCTCCCAAAAATCGTATACAGTAGGACCGCGCTTAGCCGACCTTCGATTATCCGAAGCAGCCGACTCATCCGAGCACTCCGCGTTGACCGAGGTGTAGGCTCGGATAATACGGAAAACTCGGATAAAACGGACAAAGCAGCAGCGTGTCTGTAACTGCTACGTTGTTGCATAGGCGCTTAAACTTGTAATGGTTTCCCGCGTCTTTATATTGCGAGCTGCAAATACATGAGTTTCGGTTCTAGAGTAATGGTAGAAAATCTTGATGTCTCAAAAAAGGAAACAAGTCTTAAATTAACTAATAAAGTCAATGTTTATATGAAGTGGAGTGTTATTTTTTAATTACACTGTAGTAGTACAAGTTTCAATTGAGTTTGTGTTGAGTCACATTACCTCGGATAAACGGGGTTCTACTGTATTGCGAGCTGCAAATACGTTAGTCCCGGTTCTAGAGTCAATGGTAGAAAATCGTGATGTCTCAAAAAAGGAAACAAGTCCTAAATTAACTAATATAGTCAATGTTTATGTGAAGTGGTGTGTTATTTTTTAAATACACTATAGTAGTACAAGTTTGAATTCAGTTTGTTATCCGTGTTATCCGACGCACGCTCTCCCCACTTTGCCTCGGTTAAACGGGGTTCTACTGTATTCAAATCTAACGCGATATTCCCGAGCGCGCTTGCCTCCAAACCGGCGAGTCTTTGATAGATTTTTCATTTTTTTTTATCACCATATTTTTTATTTTTTTCGAACGTCGGAAGGTGGGTTAGCCGGTGGGGATTCGACGAAACATGCGAGCGCGTTCAGCACGCGACGAGGAGGAGGGTAGAGAGAGTTAAGTGAGTTTAAACAAACGAGTGGAGGATGAGGAGGCGTCGCTACCCGGTAAATGGCCCTTCGTCTTCCTTTTTTTGCATTTCCTCTTTTTTTTCTCCATTTTTTTTCTCTCTTTACAAAGTATTCGGCTTCCTTAGCGGAGATGAGTCACGAGACTCTCACATCCCCCCGGTCGGTTCGACTCGCGGTTTTACCTTCGTGCGGCAGTTCACAGTCCTCCCTCCCGAGGCCCTCATTATTCCTCCTCCGCCGCTCCGTCTCCTTCGCGCTTCCTCTTCTCCGTCGTGAATGCCGTTTGATGATGATTTTTCTTTTTATTTTAAATCCTCGATCAATAAATCCGTGGGGAGGAGGCAGCGCATTATAATGGCAAACTCTCTCGCCCACCTGGCGACTTGACCCATAGATTCCCGGGGTTACCCCCCGAGCTCGTATGCCATTAATGCGGGGAGACGTTGAGAGTCGTAAGTCCCGATCGTTTCGCGTTCCCTCGGGCTGAAAGAGAGACACCGGTCTCTTCGCGGAGGTACAGAATCGCTCTCGCTGGGCATTATTATACCCGCGACTACACAAACGAACGGGAGATAATTAATGATCGGTCGGTAGGGAAGAACCACGGTGGTAGCAACCGTAACGACGGCTAAGAATCAGAAGGGCGTAAGCTTCGCGCCAAAGCACACGAATTTAGGCCCTTTCAATTCCTGACCGGAATATATTTATGTGGGTATATATATATATATACATATTCGTGACTGGTTTTGAGTAAGATTCCCGGAGTTTGCCAAGAGAGAGTACCCACGCGGGACGGTCTCGTTGACCCGAGAAAACGAGATAATGTCCGAGATGTCACATGGAGCGCTGAAGCGAGGAGTGAACAATTATCGCAATCTTCCGAGCGATTCAGGGAAATCAATTAAGGGGGCTAAGTTCAATCGGTTTAATAAATCACTCCGCGACGCCCCGAATCATGGCCAGTCGAGCGGCAAAAGTGTATATATATATATATGTGTGTGTGTGTGTGTGTGTGTGTGTGTGTGTGTGTGTGTGTGTATGTGTGTATTAATCCTCGGTCACGGTTGTGTGTGGTCCGGCGGACCACTTGTCTCCTCTTTCCGCTGATCTGTTTGGGTACCCGGGAAAAAAAGAAATTATCGTTCGGGTTTATATATAGTTCACATATAATGGTACACCGTATAGGATTACTAACAGGGTTGATGTGGCCCGGGCGCTTCGCGCCCTATGGAATTTGGAAACCGATCGTTAGGATTTTCGGAGATTTACTGGAAATACGTCACTTCTGGTTTGAAAATTTCATTTTTCAGACAGAAGTGACGTCACACCAGAAATACGGCACGTCCGGTTTTAAAATATCACTTTTCTACTGGAAGTGCCATTATGCCGAAAATAGGTCACATCCGGTTTCAAAATATAATTTTTCGACCGGAAATGACGTTATACTGGAAGTAGGTCACATCCGATTTACAAATATTACTTTTCGACCGGAAGTGACGTAATAACGGAAATAGGTCACTTTCGGTTTAAAAATATCATTTCGAAACCGGAAGTGGCCGGAATTAAGAAACCGATAGTTTTCCCATAAATTGTAACCATTATCGGAAAAACGAGAATACGATTATATAGGGTGAATGTGGTGAATACAGTCCAGCCCGATTATCGAACAAAACAATCGATCTTACGTGGACTGGATCATATTCACCACTTTACCCTATTTACGAGTAGCGTAGGATCGACGGAACTTCCACAGAGATAAATTGACAACTCTCGTCGTGCGTCGACGATGGGTAAACGTTTGTGCGTCAACAACTCTACCTCTCGCACCGAAGTGCATATATATGTGTGTGTGTGTGTGTGTGTGTGTGTGTAATGAGAGTTCGGCGGTTCTCTGTTCCTTCTTTTCCTCTACTCCTCGAAAAACACGGTTTCTCCAGTTTCAAGTGCAAAGAGGGCTGAGGAAGAAGGGGGGGGTCCGTCTCCAATCCGAGCCAACTCGGATAACCCGTCGAGAGCATTTTTTTTGTTCTTCCTTTTATTTTCCTGTTTCTCTCACTTTCGTCGTTTATTCCCCGTATCAACTCTCTCTCCCTCCCCCTCGTCTCGGTGGAGAGAAAGAGAGTCGTGTTGATGAACCGTCGTGCGGGGGCCGGACTAATTTTCGCTAATTAACTGGCATACGCATATAACGAACCACGACATTGTTAACAGGCGAACGTGAGTCAGACGGAGTACCGGAGAGCCCACGAGGAGTACCTGACGAGGCTTCAGCATTCCCGAGCCGGCAAGGACGGCAGACAGAGGAGACTACACACGTTTCATGCCGCAGGTACGGTATTCAATACTCGTCAACGAAGTTCAATCAGTTTTAATAACCGCGTCATAATTTCCGAGAAAATTAAAAAAAAGAAAAAAAGAATCGGGGGAAGAACAGGAAACTTCGAAGAAAAGCCGAGACTCCGATGTACTCATCGGGGAAAATGTTGTATTTCGCTGAAATTTATTATATCGCGCGTTAACTTTTTGAACTCTCACTTTTACCTATCGAAATTAATCTACCAATTAAGTGCGCAAAAAAAAAAACTTATGTTTATTACACAATTATAAGGCGTTGAGGAAAAAGAACTTAAACTGCGTGATAATTTGTATCCTGTATATAAGTAATCAAATTAATTTATATAACGTATATAAATTATCAAACTAATTTATATGCCGTACATGAATTATCGGACTTTTTTATATAATTATTAAAATTCCAAAAAAAAAAAAAACATGTCCCGATTTCGACCGTGAAGCGTATCGATCGCAGGCATCGCTATAATTACGTTTCCGATTCACGCCCGAGGTATCCAAACTGTCCCCGCGAGTATATCCGATAGCCGTAAATAATGCATATAGCATCGGCACGGTGTAGAGCGGGTGTGTGCATGCCCGAGTGAGACGGGGATTGCGAGAATCTAAAATATAATTCGGTAATGTGGGCTCCTGGGAATTTAAGCTCGGCGCGCCCACTCGTTCCGAAAAGTCTGCATGGATCTCTCCTCGGCATCGGTCTCGCTACTATGTACGTGCAGATAGAGCGAGATACACGAAGAGGGAGGGAGTTCTCTAAGCGCGAGTGCCGCGATGTAAAATACGACGTTATATAGAGACACCCGCGAGTGAGACTCGCGTAATGTCTCGCATCCTGTTTACTCTTACCCGAGAGTCTGCGCCGAAGGAGTGCGCATGCGCGCGCGCGCGCACGACCACGGGTCTCTCGGGTAAAGCCTCGAGGGATATCTTTTAGCGCTGGCTTTGCCCGATGTCGGGAGATCGTCATAATCGGCACATAGTCGCAGACGATGGCACACTATGGCCCTAATGACTATATCTTTATTCCCGTCACTTTTACGAGCAGGCTACTCTCGTCAGCACTTTTGCAGAGCGTCAAAGTTCAAAGCGCATTATAACTCGTTTTCCGTTTCGTAAGCTTCGACAATGTTTTAATCGATGACAGAGACGGACTGAAAGAGAGCGTAACTTACTTGTTAGGATCTTGACAAAAGTACGATTTATCGGACACCGTAAGGGCCGACGAGGATACCCGAAAGTCGGCAACGAGTATATTAAGGCAGTGCTTTCTACTGTGGATCTTTTCAAGGTGACTTTTTGGGAATTAAATTTATTTAATTAATTCATCTTTGGAAACGGTGAAACCTAGAGTAGTTTAGTGTTTCGCGGATATGCTGATTAATGATCGACTGTAAAATCAATTTTTTTCGGTGAAATATCTTCAAAGACGGTCGAGAATAAAATGAAAAATGTTTACTTCTCGCAGTCCGGCTAAAATTGTTATTCGGGTGCGAATGAATTATCAGCTTTTTTCACGAGTACTGGAATGTACGGTGAACATAAGTGGACTCAGGTCAATGGTCCGTTGGCAATAGAAATTCTAAGAGATGCTGTTAATGTTATCGCTCCAGGCAAAACATTGCCAATAAATACAATTACTAATACCAATTATCAGCTTTTTTCATGGACACTCGCACGCAAGGTGAAAACAAATGTCCCATCGAAAGCCCGCGTGATATCTACATGGCACGAAACTTCTCATTTTGATCCACCTGTGAAACAAATTGATTACAGTTTCGATTACCGACCGCCGTAATGGCAAGTGCTATTTAACGGCTGTACGCAGAGTTTAGGCCATAGTTTAAACCGCACTATAGACTGCTCGCTCATCGCTGCCCAAGTTTACGCGGGGGGCGGAAGTTTCGACCTCCTTTTCCGAGAAACTATAGACTTTGTAGCACATGTAGTCGATACATTGTGTGTCACTTGGAGTGAACTCCAAGCGATTTTTTTTATTTTTATATTTCTCAAACAAACCCGAGATAGAGGGAATTATTCTACGTCCATCTCCGTCTATACTTCGTTATCGGTTTTCACACCGAACTCTCGGCCACATCGGGATATCTAATCGCCACGGGCGCTTTCGTGTGTCGCATAGTTGCGGGACATATTACACGCTCCGAAGACGAGCCACGAGTATACAAAGTGTATGTAACGGTACATTACGAGGCGCTCCTATCGGCTGCTTCATCTTCACGGCACATAGGAGCAAATGAAGCGAAGGACGGGTTACGAAAATGCATAGCAAGCTTCGCACTATCGGCGAGACCTTAGAGGCGCAACGATAAACTCGCGGGGCGCGGGCGAATGGCATGTGCATGACGTCGGAGATGAAGCGGAGAATCTCCATGCGCCAACGATAAATTGTAACGTAAATAATCGCAGGCCGATTCATCGCGGCAATAATTGGGACAAGCAGGTCGGCACAGTGGAACATCGATTTTTTTATTATCTGTGGAACACGATATGCACTTGGTTTGTCCGTAATTTCTTGGGGAAAGAAAGATAGAACGTAGAATCCAAAATCACCACTTTGCAAAATTTTGCTTCCTCACGAAAGAAGCCAATTTTTATTTTTTTATTTATTTTTTTTTATTTTATGAAACATTAGTTCATTACATTGATCTATGAATAAATGCATCATTAATAAATACAGTTATGAATAAAATAAGTGGTAGATTCGCGATCAGCGTGAAATAATACATCAGATGTAGTCCCAAAGCGATAACTAGGGAAACAATTTTATCCAGAATTTGGATAGCCAATATTGCAAATTGTAGTATTTTTGTGTATTTTCAAACAGCAGTTTATTTGCTTATCGATTGTTTCGTGGAAATACTCAGGTGCCTATCGTGTTCAACGGCAAGAAATACACAAGATGATGGATATGACGGTGTTGAAAAAGCTAGATAAAGCGGTATCGTTTGGATTTCTTGAGTGACCATCGAAAGTTCAAAACAAAAAAATTCTGGAGCGTACAATTCCACAAAAAGTACAACCGTTTTGCCTATAAAAGTCAAGGACGTTGAGGTTGAAAGCAGTAGCAATTTTCGTAACACTTCCTCGTAATGTCCTTTTATTCGCAAAGTCTCTATGAGGAAGCCAAAAATACAGAAAATAGTTTCCCATAGAAGAAACTGCGCAAAAAAAAGAATATTATAAGGAAGTCACATGAAAATTTCAATTTTCAACTTCTTTTTCTACGGAACGCGACAGGCACTTGGTACAGTCCGAAATTCCGTGGGAAAAGAAAAGTTCAGCAAAGAACTGAAAAAAATAAAGGAAAAAATATTGTTTCTGGACAAAAGAAATTTTCAAACGTTCGACGACGTGCATCCGATATATATTTAAAAAAGTTATTAACTCCAAGCCGTACACTCGTTAAGTTACGAAATAGAAATTCCGACCGCAGCGGAATGTCGAACGACGAGTCCCTCTCTCTATCGCTCCTCGTTTTCCGAATGCAATAAGAAAATAATACTCGGAG
This sequence comes from Ichneumoninae sp. B BG-2022a, assembly GCA_030522725.1. Taxonomy (NCBI): domain Eukaryota; kingdom Metazoa; phylum Arthropoda; class Insecta; order Hymenoptera; family Ichneumonidae; species Ichneumoninae sp. B BG-2022a. The sequence goes on from JAPYZD010000458.1 coordinate 9,884, forward strand.
CGTGTGTCTACCGGTACGTGCATAGGATGATTTACGGGTACACGGTATCTGCAGCGGGGAGAAAAGAAGAGAAAAAGAAGAGAAAAAGAAAGAAAAAGAAAAAACCGTATAAAGAAAAGAAGACGAAGCTGGAGAAACGGTGCTGCCGGCAACGAACCAGGGTCTCGTCCGACGTCGCGGGTCGATCGTCGTCTCATCGTCCGGTTGTCGCGACGGCGATGTATACGGGACATTGGCGACATCGCGCCCGACGCGGCTCGTTTGTTCGACGAGTAACGGATATGTATTATAGATGCGGCTGTGCCTCGCTCATTCTCCTCCGAGTACGTTCCCGAACGCATCTAATAGCCTGTTAACTATCGTCATTTATAAAAGACACAGAAATAGAGAGCGAGTGAGTGAGAGGAATGTGCGGGTGACGTTACGATACGATGCGTGCCGTCGGAGGTTGTATTATTGCATGGCCTATTAGGCGCGTGGGAAAAGACACGAGAATTGTACGAGAAAACATGTTAGCGAACCCGCCACCGATGTTGGAACCCCGCGATCCTAAATACATTCGTATAAATTACCAGTATATATATATATCGCGTATATATATAAGCGTTGTGTATAGGTTATAAACGTAGCGCCGCACGCTTTTACGAATGAAGAGACGCATGCCTCCCGAGAGTCGGCGATACCACGGATTCCCGGATGGTCCGCGTGGGAAGCCTCTTTCAAGCTCGCCATCTCTCTCCCGTCCAACCCACACTATCTATTTTCGATCGAATGCCAAGTGATAAAGCTATACTCGGCTCGGGAGGCGCTATACCGCCGGGTTATTTGAGATATCAAAGACCGATTCTGCCAGATAATGGCCCAAGCCAGAAACGGCACATTCTCCGCCTACACCTACATAACCCCTCGTGTATCAATTCCCGAGCCACGAGTCATCGCGGGCCGCCCGCGCCTCCACGAGTAAACACGAATTCCACGGATTCCCTCGATTCCCCGACGAGAGTGCACACGAACGGGCTCTGCGCGAAACTGTTATACATATCACCCATTTATAAGTTTGCTGCGTGTGTACGTGACTATTGTCTACTATAGGCGCCAGATAAACTCGAGCGGCTCCCCTCTACCTTCCCGTATTATCGACATCGACGTCGCTCTTTCATTCTTCGCTTCCGTCCGTTTCTCGTTTTTTTTTTACTCTTTCAATATCGTTTCTATTATTGGTTATTGTTTTATTTTTCCCCACTCGGCGAAACGACTGAATCAACGTGCTCGTTTGTTTGTTTCAGAACAACTACCAGTGACACTCGTCAATCGAACGCGCCGGAGCTCGGCCAACTTCACGGCGGACGGTGAGCTGAAACACCGGCGGGAGTCGTACAGGCGCTCTCGGACCTTGTATTTTCCCATTGAGATTCCGGACGACGATGTCAGAGTGGATCACGCGACATTGAGGTTCCTTCTCGATCCTAGCACCGTCAAGGAGGATATACGTGATATTTACGTTTATCGACTGACGGCACATTCGTCGAGTCTCGTGTCACGGCAGAGTTTACTGCCGGGTGAAAGAGCGCCGCGCTGGGTGGAGCTCGACGTTACCGACCTCGCGAGCCTCTGGCACGAGGGCAACGACGACAACTTCGGACTGAAGCTCAGCTTCGATAACGGAAACGGCCGAGGCGACGTCGAACAGCCGATCGTCGCGCATCCGGCCATGAACGTATTCACAACGACGTACACTTACGGTGAAAACGACGCCCGCCTGTCGAGACGAAAGCGACGGGCGGGACCCGAGCATCTGATGTCGCTGCACAAAGGACGGAGAACCGAGTGCCGGGGTGACAACAAGAAATGCTGCCGTCACGAGATGACGGTTATATTCAAAGACTTGAAGGGCTTCGAGTTTATCGTACAACCAAAGAATTTTGACGCCGGTTACTGCAAGGGTCGATGCCCGCCGCGTTACAATCCGGCGCATCATCACGCACTTCTGCAGAGCCTAATATGGAAGGAGGACAAGAGAAAAGCACCGCGTCCGTGCTGCGCACCGAGCAAACTCGACGAGCTCGAGATTCTTTACTTCGACGAGAACGATCCTACGAAGCTCAAAGTTTCGAGCTGGAAAAATATGAAAGTATTGGAGTGTGCGTGTTCTTAGGTTTTCTTTTTTTTAATTGCGTCTCGATCGTTCTGCGAGTTTTGCGCACCAAAGATTCCTGTCTGTACTTTCTGATTTCTTTTTTTTTATCGAAAATCCTCGAGTCTTGGACGCACGAGGCATATATGCCGAAAAAAAATGTGTGCAGCTAGGAACTCTCCGCAAAAAATTCTCTCGGGTGAAATATATATACAATTATTGATGTATATTTTTCGGCCACGACCATGACGAGGGCGTGAAAAAAGTTGTAGATACGTGTCCGCCTCGACGTGCTGTAATCTCTCACTTTCGCGGAAGCAGCGTGTACGCCTTTAAGGCTTCGTCTACTATGTCTATATTAATCTATTAGTTTCTTCGTTCTATCTCTTCTTAAATCTCTCGTGACTGTGATATTAAAATACGAACAAAAAAAATTATGAAAAAAAAATTAATGATTAACTCGCGCTATATACTCGAAGGCGGCAAAAGCGTCTTTGGTCTTGCGCCGATTCGCTACGCGCCATTACCGCACTTGTACCGCTATAATTACTGCTATTCTACTCGTACATCACAGCCGTGCTACTTATACTCGTACCACCCACCATCACGCATCGTAATTGTTATTCTTATGTAAAACGATCGCTGTCGCTGCGCACTGTGTATAATCGTTTATTATATCGGTTTTTCGTTATAATATTTAAATCGTATTACGAATCAAATTATAGATTAAACAAACAACAATAACAACAAAGACCGTGCAATGTGATGCAACGTGAAAGTGCGCTGTCAATCCTCAGGCTCTATAACGTTCTAGTGCCATATATTGAACATTTGCCCCCCCCCTCCCCCCAACCCCCGAAACAATGGTTATTGTATCTTGCCTGAATATTAATTAGCCTTGTATAGTTTGCGATCGTCGTTGACGCTACTTGCTGTTTTACCGACGTGCGCGCATACTACCCTTAGTATAAATATCATATTATCTGTAATCGTAACTGTCGCGTACAAGAAAGTAATGTTGTTCGGGTAATCCGCGTTCTCACGTTGCGCTACGGTAACGCATTATTATCTTTATCAAAATGGCGCGTACGTATTTATTAATTTATAAACAAAAATTTAACGCTCGCCGTTCGGATCAAATGCGCGCCTGCATTAATCGCTCTGATTGTCGTCTTCTCTCGATTAACTGTATACGAGATACATGTACGTTGCTACTTTGACTGATGCGACTCGGCCGTTAAAGCCGTATTCCTTTGGTTCCTCGATTTCTTTATACTCTACATGTATAGTTTTTAGAGTACGACGTAAATGGAAACTGAAATCGCTTTTCGGCCGCAGGAGCTCGCACGGCTCGTTTCCGGTGCAATTTTATCGTCGTATCGGAACGCGCCAGGCCGTGCTACCGAATTACATTGTAATATGCATGATATACATGTATTCGAGCCGCGAATTTCGGTGTCTCCATTAATCTCCTTTTCGAAAGATTATACATTGTATTTATATATATAAACAAAAATGTTTTCCAACTCACATCGGTCTCCATCCATGACTCGTGTCGTTAAAGTACGTCGGCGACGAGTGCGAAACCCGGCTGGACGCGCGTTCTCTCCTCTTAACATAACATACCTTAGGAAACAGATTTCCAGAATAAAATGGTATTTTGCAGATTTGCCTCGTATTTAATGTGCCAGACACAGATCTTCCCTTCACGATCCTTTGCGCACGATTCGCTGACAAAACGTGCATCATTGAAATCAACAGCACAACAACAACAAACGCCTGCCCTGCGCCAGGTACGAAGCGAACATAGCTCGCTAGCGAGTCTCAACCTGCTCAGCAGGTTAGCCAACTTGCGGGCACTCGAGGATTCCATGCGGCAACACTGTTCACCGCGGCGCCGCGAGTGCGCATGCGCGGTTAGGTCACCGGATTTTCATCACTGTAGATGTTGATGCTGCCGAATTGTGTATAAAACGTTGTTGCAATTGTAAAATAAATTGGAGATACATAACGAAGGACACAGAACGTAATCTCACATGTCGCTGCTCCGAAAAACGCAGGTTAGACAGAAATTTTTTTTCGACCTATATCGTTAAAACATACAATGAATATTTTTGCAGCGAATAATGTAACCTAGATCGAGCCCGTAGCCCGACGTCGATCGTTTGCTATTTTTCACACCGATTTTATCTTGCAGCAATGGGGGACATTCGCGCGTACATGGCACATCTTCGACGCTAAATGGCAGGATCCCTATCTGAGTGGTCCGCACATCAGTCACTATTTAATGGGCAAACACAAACCGATATATCATCCCATGGGTGAGCGTTTCGGTGGCATAGCATTCGCGAAATTTTGGATTCGTGTGCGCTAATTGAATTTTCATGCACAGCTGACTGCGGCGACCATGTAGTCGTGATAAACAGTGCGGACATTGCTCTCAGAGGCGACGATTGGACTAAACGAGTTTATTTTCATCACACCGGCTACGCCGGCGGAGCTACGTGGACTCTGGCCTGGGAACTGCACAGGAAAAATGCAACTATGGTATTTCTAACTTAAACTTTCTTCAATCTTGTATCTGGTACTAAGGGTCGTAACAATGAATATTATATGTTTTTTTTGCAGATCGTTTGGAAGGCAGTAAATCGTTCTATGAAGGGAACTCTGCAACGTCGACACACGATGCAACGTTTACACATATACAAAGACGACAAAGTACCGGAAGATATTTTGTCCAATGTAACCAATCAGCTGAAGCAATTGAGAGACGTACCAGTACGTCTGGATCACATTGACCCCGAAGTTGTGAAGCAGTTCCCAAGACTTATGAAATTTCCTGCAGACTATATCAAGAAAGAAGTGTAACTCCATGTCATTTGTAATATAGAAATTTTACGTTTCACACTCGTGTTTGTTATTACGCCTGGCCTGCAACACATGCGCTTGCGCATCAATCGTTGCTTATAGAATACACCTTCCTGGTAATGATAAACAAATTAATTTGGTATAAATTACGCAAATTATTACGTGAAAATGAACACACGAATCTTATACTCAAACATATGCATCTCTTATTATTGTTATTTTCCATCTGAATATTGGTTGATTTTTTTTTTAATACAAAATGAGGCACTCACATAGTTATGAAGTTATTGTTTTTTTTTTTTTATAAAGTGCAATATGCATTAGTCTAGTCTCGTACTAGCATGTATACACGGATGACAAAGTACCGGTTAATATTTTGTCTCATCTAACTAATTAGACGAAGCCAATGAGACATTTACCCGTACGTCTGAATCACATCGACCCCGAAGTCGTCCAGTAGTTCCAAAGACTTGTGAAGTTTTCCGCAAACTATACTAACAGAAAGAAATGCAACAGCCAGTCGTTTGTAATATGGAAATTTTACGTTTCATACTCGTGGTTGTTACGCCAATTATCCTGCGACGCGGACGGATGCGCGTCACTCTTTTCCCATAAAATACGTGTATCTGGTTCGATGTTTTTTTTCGGGACCTAAATGTTTACTTGCGACAATGAAAGACAAATAAATGCGGTATAAATTACGTCAATTACGTTTATACTTGACACAGTTTTGGCGTGAAAATGAACACACAAGTCTTATACTCAAATAGATTCATCTCTTATTGTTGTTACTTTACATCTGAATATTGTTTGTTTTTTTATACAAATGAGGCACTCGCATAGTTATGAAGTTATTGTTTTTTTTTTTGTTGTAAAGTACAATATGCATTAGTCTCAAAAGAATAATAACCGTTATATACCTAGCAAGTAATGTTAATATGATAAACGTCGGTACGCGTTCGACGAGGCGATTTTAAAGTGTGTTACGATGAAAAATGTAAAGTCGGTAAAAATACGAAGGATACGCGATGATTCGATGTACAATAAATAATAAAGATTCGTATAGCGAAAAAAACAAACAAAAAAAAAACGAAAAAAAAAAGATCAAAACGGGCAACTTTGCTAGTACCTAATATTTACACAAATTATCATATCAAAATATAATAGTTTTTTTTCCATTTCGTTGAAGGACTCGAAGTTCTCGTCATATACGTTTACAAAAATACGATTCCGAATGGATTCAGACTTCGTCGGAAGCTAAAAATTCTTTGTCTGGATTTGGGGATGCTTGCTTCTCGTTTCTCTCCTCCTCTTTCATCTGAAGCGCGACTGCCGACTCGAGCACACGAATTCTACCTTCGTGCTTGACGATCACCGCTTTCAGTTTTCTTATTTCTTCGGCGAATTCCTTTATAATGTCCTCCTGGTGAGGAAAAGGGAAACATACGTGCGTGAATATAAATATGTCATTTTTCAAGGTTGATGCGTCGGCGATTAATTCGTCGGACTTACGGAAATTACAGCCGTTTGTGCAACGCCCTGTCCACCGGCGCCAACTTTGGCTCCTTTGCCAAGAACGTTGGCTTTCTTATTAATCTTGAGCTCATTTTTCGATGCCGTCGGCTGATAACCGTCCCTCAACGATATTAGGATCGGCTCGGCATCGGTGCCGGTTTCCCATTCCTCGGCGGAGATAGCAGCCGTATCTCCCGGAGTGTCTGGGTACAAGTCTTCTTGGAAGAGTTCCGACTGTAATAAAAATAAACGCGGACATAACCGAGTTAATTTTATGACACTGATATCCAAAGTGGCAATCGTTAGGCGTTTCCGTTAATGGCCTCACCTTTCTCGGAACGGTCATAGAGATAACCTGACAGAATCCCGAATTGTTCAAACGATAAAATCTGCCGATTTCGCAGCTGTTAACGTCGGAGCCACGCTTCGGCATCATACCGATCCCTCTCTGAGGATCGGGCGTTTGGAAAGTGTTTATGTAGTGAACGAAGGGCGGCTCGGGTGTTATTTCGAAGTAACGTATGACCGAGTCACCTTTACCGCACAAGTACACCATACTCGTGTCGGGGTCGTAAAGCGGGAACATCACCCCGTTGCTCGTGTCGAGTTCTACCATCACGATAGGCTCTCCGAGCATGTCCGGGGCTCTTAACGAATATTGCCTTTCCGACATTTTGCTGAAGCCCGTTGTAAAGATTAGGCCTCCCCTGTAATATGTTCGGTCATCGTTATCGACAAAGCTTCGGACGGATCGGCCGGAAGTGTATTAAAAATTCGTTTTTTATCAAACTCGGTACTAAATGGATTTGTTATTTTGCTTCACTGAAAATGTGCGTTTTATGGCAAGCGCGCAAAAAACTGTTCTCCACACATAATTCTCTAAACGTTATTTAATTATTACATTTAAGTAGATAAAAAATGATAAACTATTATCTTCTGTTTTCATAAAAACAGAACTTAGAAGAAACTGTTCAAATGAAAAAAATTTTATAAACTTTTAATAGAAGAAAAAGTTTTACAAATTGCATCTTGATTTATTATTTGTTATTATTATATGATTTATTGTCCTGAGCTCTAAATTAGAATTTACTGTAAACTGGGTGCAATAGGAGAAAACCGTGAAAAAAAAACTTTAAATAAATAAATAAATATATTATAACTTAACAAATGTTTGTCCACAAATAAAAAATTAAATAGAAAATAAAGATATGGAATTAAATATACCTGAGGAAAATAGCACGTGTTGCCTTGCTCCCTTCGTGCGCTACGGCCTCCTCGAGCACCTCGCCCGACCTTGGATCCAGGATACGAATTTTTTTGTCTTTGCACGTGGTGACTAATCTGGAGCCGTCCCAGTTCCAGCACGCCGAATACACAACATCCGGATGGCAGTTCAGACGAACGAGGGCCTCCCCCGTTCCAACGTTCCAGATAATAACAAGATTATCAGAGCCGGCAGTCAGCAGAACATTGAGGGCGGTGGGATGCCACAGTACCAAGCCGACTCTCCTCTGATGGAGCTGAAGATCCACAACCGGCTCTGTGAGGGTTCTGGATATTCCGCCGTCCGGTATTTGCCATACTTTAACAACGCAATCCTCCGAACCAGAGGCGATGACGTTGTCATTGTGGGGGCACCATGCGATGTCGAGTACAGGGCCTTTGTGTCCACCTACCAGAGGATGATCAGCAGATATTCTACCCACCTAAGTAAATCGAATAATACATGACATTAATACTGTATAAAAAAAATAAATAAATAACATTTTTTTTTTCAATGTATTTGCTGTCGCTGGGAAGATTTACTGGTATGAATAGTACGAAAAATAACAGCTAGGCATAGAGAACAGTTTGCTGAACGGGAAACCGAGTCGTTATCAGTAAAATATTAGCACTGAGCGATAACGGCCGGTCGGGCGTCTACGCGCTACACGTGAATTTCATTTTATTGTATTGTATTCGTTCGTGCGAGTTTCTTTATCGTTTCATATCCGGTATGCACAGCGCGAAAAGTGATTCATCGTCGCGAGCGTAAAAGAGCAGAGAGAGGAATGCGCCAGTCCGCGCATTAAAATTACGGTTATGTCCCACGAAGGCCAAACGATTCATCCGGCGGTCGATCTATGGCGTGCATAATTGCGAAAAGGAAAAAAAAAACAAAAAAAAAACATCGATACTCAAATAGTTTCAGTTTCGATTCGACGGAGAAGGAAAAACGTCGGAGACCATAAATAAAACGAAGCGACTGTAAACGGTCGGAGAGCTTACCTTATTATGGGGTAATACGATGAAGGCACCGCCTCCCGCTGATTCGACGATAATAGCGAGAAACTTTGGATTCACAGCACAGAACGTGGAATCCCACGATGATTTCGATACTCTTATGTTATCGTAGCATTGCTCCCGTTTCAGAGCAGTTCCGTACACGTGGCGGAACTTGCTGCTGCGCACCACACGAAAAGACATACCTGCACCTGCACCTACGTTGCAACAATGAAGAGAGAAACAAAAAAAAAAAGAGGGAATAATGTATATATATATATATGTGTATATATATATAACTCGACGATTAAACCAGCGAGGCTTAACCTACAATCTCTCGCCGCAATAACGTCTACGCCGGCTGAGCTATTATCATTATTATTTCAATAAATTATCGTTACGTGGCCACTTCGGGCGTGGGCGTCGCGTGGATCATCCCCCGAAAATTTTATAAATAGATTTCCCCACCCTCGAAGCCGAAACGGACACGACTAAAATCAGAATATTTTCGAATCACCGAGATTCCAATGGGTCCGTAATATAGTGAACGAGAGAAACGGAGGAGCGTGGAGTAAGCGCGAATGTGGTCTACACGGTGTTGCCAATTGTTGGGCGCGATCGTTCGAGTAGTCTTCGAAATGAGAGATAGAGCAGCCGGGGGTTAGTCGTCACAGTAGAATCGGGTCGGCTTTTCTTATGCGTGAATGTCCTCATAAACGTTTCCACAAAAAAAAAACTCCCTAAAAAGGTAAGCGGGCTGGCGGACTAAAATGAGACCGAAACGGTTTTGTAAGCTTTGATGCGTTACTGCGTATCGACGGATCTCACGGATTTCAGAGAATTTCTCGTTAATCGATTAATTAAACACGTACGCGAATATACGTACGCATTCATGATTCATTATTCTAAAGTTGTTGGTAAACTGCATGTAGCTCGAACTGACGAATACGTTTAATTATATTGCGCCGAGCCGTTTTAACGTACGAATAAGACGGTACAACTGGCTTGAGCGAGCCGATAGGCTGGCCAGATTATATTTAATAAACCCATTCATTCGCATCTGACAAGATAATACAAACACAACAAGACGGGACAAGGAAAAGCATGAGCATTCGTTCGTCGATAGTACACGGTACGTCCGTGCGCTGTGCAGTTAACACGAATTTATCTATACGGTATTATTAGTACTGGAAACGTTTAAGACGTCAATGGCAAATTATACGTCCACAAATTTTTGGAAAAGGATTTTTTTGTTTCATGTTCGTAATAAACTTACCTAATACCGAGAGAAGCAGAAGTATGAGTGGTTAATTATTGGAGAGTTTTTTGTTGGATACTTATTAATATCCCGACTGTATAGGTCTAGAGAACGAAGATAATTATATCCATAAAGCACCGTTTCAAACACGCGTTCTCACAAAGTTTAAGATTCCATTGCAATTTTGCATGTTTCTTGCATCTCGTATTTTTGGCAACTACAAGTCCGCGGCGAACGGCCGATTTATAATTTTAAACGCACGCAATCGTCGTCGACTTACAAAGCTGCGTGATGGATAATTCATCGAACGACCGCGACGAGGCGCCACGCGACACGGAAAACCGGAAACCCTTGTGAAACACCTTATTTGGCAATGCGCACCCTACCGCGCGCGAGGACGCACCGACACGGCACTTCTCCGGCTCAACCCCTGCCTGTTTCGCCCGTTTCGCAAAATTCAATTTTCCGTTAATTTCACGACGACCCACCTGTCCACTTGGTCTCTGAAATTCTTCTGGCTCGATTCACCGTCCCACGTTAATGTCACCTCGCAAGCCGCGCCGCTATAACTGTATGGGCTGTTTTGTCCGACGGGATATTCTCGTCCGGCGACGAATACGGGGGTAAAGAAAATTTTCTTCGACTTATGAACAATCAGTGGAACTTGAGAAACATCGCCGGCGTACTTATGTTTTTTTTCTCAGTGACAGGCGCTACACGCTTTTGGAAAAGATCTCGGCTCCTCGCCCCCCCCCCGTCCCTCCCTACACCCCGCGATAGCCCCAAAAGTTAATTTATGCGCGCGCGCTCTCGAGCATAACATGGCTACCCAGGCGCGAATTTTTGATTAGGCGCTGGCTATTTCACAATAATGTACAGGAATTAAACGTGATAGCTTCTTTTCTTTTTTATTAAATCGGATGAATTTCCTTTTTAACACGTGGTATAAACAATTGTGCTTATCTCCTATCGGTTTTACCAACTCCGCGCTTTCCGGCGAAAAGATGTCTCGGCATCTTCGTACCGATGAAACGATCGGCCTCTCCCTTGAGACCCTTCTTGCCGACCTTCTTGCTGATGGCCTTATGCGCGATGTTCTTCAATTTGGTCTTCATCTGTAAGCGAAGTAAAAAATAAATAAATTATCAAGACGATAATTTCACTGGAAATTATTACATCCGGGTCATTCAAGTAGTCGGCCGGTTTTTCTTTTCTACTCACGACAACATCCTTGACTCCCATTTCATCTCGAGCTGGTCTCGAACTGCTTCGAGCTCTCGACACCGAGAGCGATTGCACACGTTGTCTTTTCTTCGCTGGCTCGGAAGCCGACCTGGAGCGGGCTCGAGTTTTCGTGAAGTGAGCCTGAAAAAATTACGAATATTTAACGAACCGCTATTTAGAAAAAAAAGAAAGAAAAATTATCCCGGTTAACCGGCGAAATGTTTACGTTATCCGTGTCTTCCATATCGAGGCCGAGATCCTCCATCTGCTCCTTCAATCGCGTAACGGATCTGCCGCGAGTCTTCGCCGCTGCGGTACGAGGCATGACGGGCTTCGTCGATGCCTTGTTGATTCTGGCCTCGTCCTTCATTATCATCTTCTTCTCGCGAATCTGCTTCGCGAGATTCTCGATCTCTTTCATCGTCTCCGTGAGTTCGGGCACCTTGTAGTCGTAGTGACCGGCCTCGGTGCGCAATTCCTCTTCCCTCTCGAGTTCGTTGAGCTTGTCGAATATGTCGGGGTCGATGTAATCGGCGACATTGTGACCCTCCCACATTTCCGGTATAATGTCGAACTTCTGATCGCCCTCGATGTCGTAGTTCTTCTTGAGATCGAGAACGTAATCGTCGCCCATCTCCTCCTCGATCTCACGCTCGAGCTTCCTCTTTCGTTCGGCCTTGACTGCGGCCGCTTGTTTCTTGAGCATAACGCTCTCCGGTATGCAAGGTGCTCGAACCTTGTTGTCCCTCGGGGCCGGCATGGCGACGTGAAGACGATTCAACAGACCGTCGACCTTCTTCGTTCGGATCTTCTGGTCGACTCGGAAGGACAGAAGACGCTCGCACGCTTCAGTTTTTACCTCCATAACGCCGATGTCGTTTATCGTGCTCATTTCCATCACAGGAACGTTCTCGTCGTTTTCCAAATGTTTGAGAACCTCGCGCTTCTCTGGCGATAGTTCGGCGAGACGCAATACGTCTACCTTGTTCACCACAACCATAAGCGGTTTGTTCGTGAACAACGGTTTGATGGATTCGAATAGTTTTACCTGTGGAAAAAATTAATTCAAATGTTAGTGCTCGATCCTTCTCCTATAATCGTGAGGCTCGTGGCCGATTGAAATAAAACACGGTCGAACGAGACCCACTCACCTGCTCCTCCAATGAATGTCCGCACTGCTCGGAAATATCGCAAAAATAGAGAACAGCTGCGCGCAGATGCGCCAGAGCCGTTACAGCCTGCATCTCTATGACATTACGATCCTCGAGGGGGTGATCGAGAATTCCCGGAGTGTCCACAACCTGCCACCGCAGGTATTTGTAATCGGTGTGCCCGACGTACAATGACTTTGTTGTGAATGCGTACGGCTGCACCTCGACGTCCGCACGCGTGATCTTTGAATTGATGCACAGTTTAATTAAGTTTACTCCAAAACGAGCATTGAAAAATTATAGTATACAAAAATTGGGCATCGCTAAAAATAGTATTGTTTGTTTGAGAAATCTCTTGCGTACCTTGTTTATGAAACTGCTCTTTCCAACATTCGGGAATCCACAGATTATTATAGTACGAGTGTATGGATCTATGCTTGGCAATCTTGCTAAATGTTGTCTGACTTGCTCCAGATAAGTCAAGTTCGCTGCCTGCCTCTTCATTACAGTCGCCATACGACCAAGTGCAGCTTTTTTCAGTTGCTTGCAGCGATACAGGGAGTCTCCGTACTTCAGAAGACGTACATAATCCTTGGCAACACTGGAAAGAACAGGCGTATCTCAAGTTTAAAAACAAAACCTTAACAAGAAGATTATTGACAAATTTGATCTTGTTATTTTGACATAGCTGTACTAAGATATATGTGGAGAGATGTACAATAATAAAATATAAAAAAACAAAGCAACCAGTCACATCCAAGTCTCATGCCAGTGGTTAAATTATAAGTTTAATTGTTTTTAACCTTTGTAATTCGTGATTCAGGCATTCTAATATTTAGGATTTATTATATACTGATTGTAAAGGGGAAGTCCATCAAATTAATAAAATATCAAAATGCCCACTTGTCGATCAGATGTCTGGCAGTGTTGATTTGACCAAGGGCCAATTTGAAATGATCCTTGTCGTAAAGAACGTTCATCAAGTCGGCGTAGAAGGGATGAACATCGTCGAGCTTAGGGAATTCCTGGATAATCTGTGTAAGACGATCGTGAAAGCTTTGCTGCGAGAACTTTACTTTGCGCGTGTAAAACGCCCGGATCCGCGATATCTTGTAATTCTTGTGGACGACGGTTGGTGTCTTTCTTTGCGTCTTCGATAATATTATATCGATGAAGTCCTGCGATAAAAAATAAATCTCGTGTTAGGTTTAATGTGTCAATGTCACGAATTCGAAGTATGCTGAGGAGCGGTGTCAACGTTGCCTTAACCTAGAATACAGTTGCGCACTTGCAGGCAATGTTTGTCATTACTAAATGTGATTAAAACTTTTACCTTGGCCGTGGGCACGACGGCGATCTTTTTGAAGTTGTACATCGACATTTTGGTGCGGGTTTGTCAGCCGATTGTTCCGCGAATATTGGAAAATGCGACCAAAACAACGGTCGCAGCGTGCACGTGCAAACGAGCACGGGATCGGAAAGATTGTCAGGTTTGTTGTCCGGTGCGCAACGGCTGTTGCGCCGGAAGCGGACATGTTGCTCCGGCCGGCCGGGTCAGCCAATAGGAGAGACGCGCGGGCGCTTTCGAAATCTGACGAATCCAAACCCGACAAGCCTTCGTCATTATTTGTTTCTTCAGTGTTGGCTACGCCGACGACGAGACAACCTGCACGTGTTCGGATCGATAACATAACCTCTCACCTCGCGTTGTACACAACGCGATACACTTGTGATTTTATTATTGTATTTTTTTTTTTACACAATGACCGAGGAACAAGTTACAGTTACTACGATGGAAGATATATTGTCCGAGAAAAAGTCTCAGACCACACCGAGCGCCGAGCCGGAAAAAAAGAAAAAAAAATCGGTGGAGAAGAAAATTCCAATGGGCAAGCCAAAATCCGGTAGAGTTTGGAAGGAACCAAAACAAAGGTATTATTTGTTTTTTTTCTCGTCGAATCATCTTACTTTGCTTCGATCGAGTTAATTATTCCGTGCTTATAATATTTTCCGTAGATTTTCGTCAATCGTAAAGACACGAGGTATTCGTCTCTCGTTCGAGAAAAAACAAAAGCTGCGCGACGACCTGAAACGCGTGAAGGAGCAATCGCGCGCTATAATCGCTGAGCGCAAGGAGGCCAAGGAAGCTAAGAAACAGCGACGTATTGAGAACTTAAAGCGCGCTGAGGAGAATAGAAAAAAGAGCGAAGTTGTGCAAGTGGTAAGTCAATTGTCTACAAAATATCACAAGACTTTGTTTTCAAACACCATTTCATTGTGCATTTTTTTCCAGATAAGAAACACCGCGAAAATAAAGCGAATGAAGAAGAAACAATTGAGGCTCATAGAAAAACGAGACACGAACGATATGTAATATACACTGTAACATTCTTTTGTATAAAAAATAACTCATCATAACGTTACAACATATCGCATTTCCTCATTATCGGTATTTTTTGCTCGATCGGCACTTTATGCTCTACCGGCACTTTATGCTCTAGCGGCACTTTCTGCTCTCTCGACGCCGTTCGACGGATCTGACTTGCAACGAATCTGTTGAGAAGCGCACGCAAATCCGTTTCCCTTTCTTTTGCCAAGAACCACTGGAAAAACGAATAAACATCATAAAACACTCGAGCTGTGGTTCAGAATTTCTAAGAGTGATTGTTAAATTACCATGGATTTCACCCATTTTGGCAAAAGGTTCGAGTGCCGAGGCTCCACAATTCTGAATAAAAATTACGATCGATATAAATTAATATGGTAGAGGCTGCTAGCTTACCGGAAGAAAAAAAAACATACCGCGCGTCGACCATAATAATAGCCGCCCAGTCGTTTTGATGCCTTATGGCTCGTCCGAGCGCTTGATTCAATCCCTTGAAAGCATTCACCGTGTACCACTCGCTTCCACCGAGTAAACCTTTATTTCGATTCAGATCGTTGTACCGACATTTCAAGTCTATCGCCGGATGCTGTCGTACCGCGTAGGGTATTCCGATCTACGAAAACGCTACACTGAATATCGGTGATAGACGCTATGATAAAAACATGTAGCGAATAAAAAGAAAATAGTTTTTATATACTATCTTAAATATAAATAGTATTTATAACTATATAAAAACAAGTATTTACATAAATAAATAAATGAATAAATCAATAAAAAATGCATTTTTGCCTACCGTCAAAACGCATCGGGCTTCATTGTCACTAAAGTCGATACCCTCTGCAACTTTTCCCCGATAAACTGCAAAGAGCAACGCTCCAGTTATCGTGCCCGAGCGTCTCTCCGAAGTGCGTCGAATGGCATCGCGATAGCTTTCCATCAACGTCGTTATGTCGCCGCTGCCGCGAGTTTCTTGAAATATTTCTTTCATGCTGGCGAACCTGTTCCACATGTTGTTCTTCTGCCACCTCGTGCAAAGCTTTTCCATGACGTTGTACGACGAGACGAAAACGAGAATCCCGTGAGGCACGGAACTGCAAGCGGTCATGATTATTCGTCCTATGTCGTCCTGAAAGCCAAATTGTAAACGTGAAAGAACAGGACAACGGGTGATCAGTGTACAGTCTCGTAGGTGTTTCTCGTACCTGAAATTCCGCTGTATTTACGGTCGAATAAGTCGCCTTGAGAGGGTTTCCATCGCTGTTCATCTCGACGCACTTTATGAACACTTGTTCCGGCGGCGTAACGTGGTCCGCTTGTATAACGTACGGAAACTTCACCCCGAGCTCGCCCTGGTAAGAGCTCATAGGTGCGAGGGTTCCTGACGCCAGTATAACGCTTCTCGCCATTTGGCAAAACGGCGAAAAAATAACCGATGGATTCATACACAGGAATTCGAGCGACAATTCGCTGTTGTGCTGTAAATTGAATGTAAAATTTATCAAGGGGCGAAATACTTTGGAAAAGTTAATTTTTCTCCATCTACACTCGTACGATAACTTACGCCGTAAGACTGTTTAACAAACATTCTGTAATCGTTCTGGTACTTCTGGGAGCCAATCGTTACAAGAGCCCATCCCAACTTGTCGAGGATTCTCACGTTATCGCTGTCGAGCGTAGGTGTAGACTCTTCGATAACCCAGGCAGGTTCCTTTCCGCCGAATTTCGCCGCGTTGGCGTCGCGAACAGCCGTCACAAAAACGGCTGTCGCTTCCGGAGTCAGCGAAGGATTCTTCTGAAGAGCCCTGACAAATTCGGGTCCCGTCCACCGAATGACGCTGAACGCCTCCAGGCTCTTCATGGACAATCGAATTAATTAGTCGATAAAACTCAGCTGTGCGTTCTTTTATTCGTGACTGCTCATTGCTAGTGGTTTTTTTTAAATTGCCAACGATACGTCAAATTCTTTCTGCAGGATAGATTTTGATAACAAAAGAACGCTCATCAAAGCAGATTTGTGTAAAAACTAAAACCAGAAGTGAGAGCAGGCTGGAACATAAGAACGCCTATTTCAGCTGCGTATTTATGTGTTCTATAAAAATTAATTGTAAATTTAATGTACTGAAATTTGAAGCTCGCTTACATTAATTGAACATTAATGTAAGTTTTTTCGTAACATTAAAATACCACATATTAATATTCCAAATCTTATGCCTGTAATTTACAAAAAATGCATTAAATCAATAAAAATTTAACTGTAAAATTGCTAAGTTCATGTAAAACTAGCTTCAAATACCGTACATTCATTGTCAAACTAATTTTTTCTTGCAGTGTAGATACATCTGAAATATTTCTGGATTTATCGGAGCGCACCCTATGGCTACCCTATTAATTAATTAAGTGCCGTAGTCAATACCGCGTACCTCCTTCTTCATTTCGACGTTGAGAATGAAATCGGAGAGCTTCGTGCAATAGTGTTGAATTGTGTCGGCGTACTTGAAGTCGCAATTTTTATGTTTTTTTTTCATCCCCAAATTCATGAGACCATTGCAGTTTTCGATTATGGTCTCGAGTTGCTTAACCGACAATGATAAGCTGCCACACTCACGACAGAAGTCCTCGATGTTGTGAGCTTCGTCTAGTATGATTATGCTTCCGGTAAGGTTTATTTGCATCTGGAACACGTTAATCAATGTTAAGCGGTTCTGTTGAAATTTTGGTTTCCACAAATCCAGAACAAGAAGAAAAATCACTTACGCTCTCGCGGATATTCTGATCGAGCACATAGTTGTAAGGGCACAGTATCAAACTCGCTTCCTGCATAAGATTTCTCGCGGCGAAATATGGACAAGCCCCCTTCGCCTTGCCGAGATTTATCATATCCTCGATGTCCCATGGACCATTAACGCCGCAATTCCTGAGGCCATTGAACGTCCCTAGAGTAGCCTTATTTTCATCCGTGTAGTATTTACAGCCGTTTCCCTAAAAAGAATGAAAAATCTTATATGTATTTTGGAAACGTGAAAGTTGTTTGTTTGTTTGAGATTTGTATGCATTTTTTAAATCGGAAGCGACGCTTTTCCAGTCACTTCCGGTCGAAAAATGAAATTTTCAAATCGGAAGTGACGCATCTCCGGTGTGACATCACTTCCGCTCGAAAAAATTAGATTTTCAAACTGGAATTGACGTGTTTCCGGTGGATCTGCTGAAATCTAAATTTCCGGTTTCAAAATTTCGTAGTCCACAGCGAGGGTGCGATGCGCCCGTGTCCCAACCACTTGCTAGCAAATAAATAAATAACATCGTGGTTGAAGCTTATTTATAGCTTATGTATACAATAAATAACAAAAATAAGCAAATAAGACTTCATTTTTGTGGATGAAGTGAACTTTAGATTGTCTGTATACCTTCACTGGATCCAGAAGTTCTGCGCACAGCTTCGTTTTATTCACGTTACTCTCCTGTATACACGTAAATTCTCTGCTACTTAGTACAGTAGTCCTGAAATAAAAATAAATTAAAAAACAAACATAAATTTAAAAAAATGCATAGACAATCAATTTTCCTCGACGAAATATTAAATCGACGATTGTATCGTACTTCATTGTGTGGGCGTAGCTGGTTCGACGGAGTTCGCCTACAACTTGATCGAGTTGTTTGTGCGTGCGCGAACAATAAAACACCTTCGGCACCTGCGTGGACGAGCTGCAGCATAATTATTAAATTTAATATTTTTTATATTCTATTTTTTTTTAAATATGCCGTCGGCTAAAAATCAAAAGAACGTAACCCGAAGGGTTGCGAATTTTTTGTTACTGGTCGTCGACTTAAGCTTGCTGCGACTCAATACAAACGCACGGTTGATAATTGGTGAAAGCATCATCCGCCCAATCTTCGTCGCCGAACTCGAGCAGGTCGTCGTCGGTCAGATTGGCATCATTTTTGTTTCCACAACACTCTTCCGGTAACGGATTTAACGATGCCTCGTACTCGCGTTGCCTCTTCTCCTCCTCGATGACCTCCATTTTCTCTGAAACACATAAATTCAAAAGATTTTTTGTTGTTGTTGTCGTTATCTTTTTTTTTGTTGTACAGACGCGTCTCCTCATTGTATCGTGAGTGGTGCACGACGTCAAAACACGCGTCAACGAAAAAGGGATGTACAACAAGCTCCGTCCTACCGGCTCAGCGGAAAAACCACCGAGGGTCACGTCAATGGGATTGCAGAGGCTCTATAATCCCTGAAGGAAGAAAACCGCTGCGACGAGGAATCGTCCTCTTTTTTTCTATGGCTTTAAGGGATTTGGAAGGAGTGAGTCGCAGACGGCATCTCGTGAACCATTTAACCGACCGACTTTTGCTCAGTCAGATATTATACCCGAGTGAGTCCTCAATGACGCGTGTGTCCGGGACACGACCCTTTTTCATCTTAAGTATGCCTCAATGATGGGATTTAACCGATCGCAAACGGACAGGGACACCAGGACTCGAGTACCGAACGAGCAAGTGGAGTTTTTCAAAATATATAAATTTTCGTTAATAGCAAAATATAAAAAAAAAATCGGGATTTGACGAGAGGGAGTTGAAGGAATCACCGCGTTGGCGAGCGCTCTGGGATACTTGGAATAATTACGACCTGGGATTGGATCCTCGTGGGACTCGGATTAGAACCAATTTAATTCCGGTCCGCTCCTAAAAATACTGAAGCCGTTTTTTCGCATAGAATTGAGTACACTCGCTAGCAGCCTCTTGCGAAGTACTTGGAATAATTAGAATCTGGGATTCGATCCTCGCGAGACTCGGATTAGAAAATATTACTTCCGGCCTGCTCTTAAAAGTACTGAAGCCTTGTTTTCACATTAAATTCTAGTAAATACGCAAAATAATTTAAATTCTGCTCGCTTCGTTTTTTTACATAAAATTCTAGCATACGCACGCCTGCTGCCTGCCGGGGAGTAGGGGAGAGCGGGGCAAAATGGGGCAACGGGGCAAAATGGGGTTTTTGGGCAAAACGTCATTTCCAATAATTTTTGGATGCCCGAATTCGCCCTATCGGACACATCAGGCTTTTCTGCCCAGTTTTGCCACCTTGTCCGATCCAAAAATTATTGGAAAATTTAGTTTAGCCCCATTGCCCCATTTTGCCCCGCTCTCCCCTACTTGGAGTAATAAGAACCTGGGATTGAATCCTCATGGGACTCAGATTCTTTATCATTTAATTTACCCCGTTCCTAAAACCACCAAAGATGTTTTTTTCGCATAAAACTTTCGTGACTCCACGCACTCGTGCACACGCTTTTCATTGTTAAGCTTAATATTACAGAATCCTTTGTCCTCCTATCAGTGTGATATTAATACTCGAGAGGCTAGTTGGGTAGGAAGCGAACGATTTTATGCAGTCGATGAGCACGTGTGGCCAGGGTGACTAACGCGAGGGGGTGACTCGATTCATGGGAAAGATTATACATATATCGCTGGAGAACACAGAGGAGTACTCGACGAATATAGCGGTCGCGTGTTGTATGCATACGGCGAATGAGGGAGGATGAGGTGGAAGGGCTTGTGACGAAGCGACGACGAGGGTGGCTGATTGGTGGAAGGGTGCGAGTCGGGGACGCAGAGAAAGAAGCGCATTTCGCAAAGTGAGCGAGAACGAGATACATACACACATACATGTATATATCCATACATATATATATATATATATATATATATATATGTGTATAGCTGTACAGCGGAGAGGCTCGACTAAGACAGGAAAGAGAACGGGGCCAATCAGCGTCCGGACTTCGAGGGTGTCGTTGCCAGGCAACGAAACACACCCGAACACCCGAGGGGAGAAAACCCCGACAGAGGTCTCATCCCACCCTCCCCCCGGAATACAGTCCGTCGCGAAAGTTATCGCACCCTTGAGAGGCTCCGGCGTTCAAGTGTGAACGCCCCTTGCTCCGTTACTCAGCGCTACCGCACCAACTTCCGCGATGGCCATCCGAGAGTCGCTCCATGCAGAATGTGTTGTGTTTTTTTTCTTTCTTTTTTATTTCTCTCCTAGATCCGTCGGAGTGATTAGAAATACGTCCGACGCTTGTCAGCCTACGGGGGGACTGAGTGCCATGGAGGATTATAGGAGTTGTCGGGGGTGGAAACTCTGCGGAAGCCAATTAATAAATTCTTCGAGAGGCCGCCGAGGATATCTTTGACAAAATTGGCGTTCCGAGAGCAGGGGTAACGGGACAAAGCTTGTCGCGGGTGCGGCTTGCCGAGGAAACGTCTCGGTTCTTTGTTCTCTTCCGTGGAATCGATGGTGAATTTAATCGAATCGAATATATATTCCTCATCCACGAACTTTTTGCGTCGAAGCCGGTCGGGCGACACTCGATCGCGCGTTCTTCCGGATTCCGGTCATGCAGAGCTGACTTATAATCCCGGATACGGTGGCGTCTCTTTGAGAAATAAATATATATATCATTTATTTGTATTGAAACATTGGGCGCCCGGAGCCTAAAGCGTCTCTCGATACGAGCAGGGTGAGGATGGGGCAAAATGGGAAGGCTAAGAATGGTCGTTTATACGTCGAATTGACTGTTTATTTAAAAAATTTAATAATAATAATTCTGTATGCAGTAGCGTCTTTTTAAGAAAAAAATATATGTATATCATGTTTTATCGAAACATTGGGCGTCAGGACTCTAAAGCGTCTCTCGATGCAAGCAGAGCGAGGATGGGGTAAAATGGGAATGCTAAGAATGGTCCTTCGTACGCAGAAATTGATCGTTTATTTTTAAAAATTTAATAATAATAATTCCGGACGCGCGGGCGTCTCTTCGAGAAAAAAAAAAATTTATATCATGTTTTATCGAAACATTGAGCGTCTGGGCCCTAATCCGTCCCGGCGAGGGTGGGGCGAGGATGGGGCAAAATGGGAAGGCTAAGAGTGATCGGTCGTGCATCGAATTGACAGTTAAAAAATGGAATAATAATAATTCCGTGCATTCAAGAAAGAAAATTGCTTCTTGGGGCAAAATGGCGTGTCACCTCCCCATCACCGCAATAACTTTTTCTCCAAAAATGTCCGTCACCCCATTTTGCCCCCTCGTCCGTACTTCGCAGTGCCTCCCCAATTTCCCTCTCCACCCCGGCGTGCAGTTTATTTTCGTCAAGCCGCAGCTCTCGTCGTCAGATAAGTAGCGAAAGGGACGACGCGGCCACGTGTACGAAGGACGCGAAGGCAAATTGAATGACCGCGGGCCCTTAATGTCAATCAGAAAGCTTCTGCCTCCGGAAGCCCCGATACTCTCGGAGCGAGCGTCGCTTCCCGACCGATAATTAAATAGACGGGAGTTCTCTCTCCCCGCAGTCACTCCGCCTCTCTCCCCGGGCGCACCGGAAGCAACTGGTACAGTGTACAATGAAAGCTCTCGGTCGATGGTCGCAATAATCACCGAGTTCGTTCGTCGCAGCCTCGATTCACCTCCATCCGAGTGTCCCGCGTCATTTCGCGCCAAATAATTCGATTCACCATTTTTTCCCCCGTTCTCCTTTCGCCACCGCGAACTGTAAACAGACCGAGGGTCAAAAGCGACGCAGCGTCGCTCAGCAGGTAAATGTCGCCGCTACCACCGATGCAGCTCGCGGTGCGGAGGGACGCGCGGAAGCGGGGCCAAAGGTGATGGAATGGAAAACCGTGGGCTAAAAGCGTTCTAACGAAGTTTGCGAAGACACTCGAGGATATTACGGGAGAGCGGCGTTCCTGCGTTACCATCGTAGTGCAAGCTACACCGCTGAAGATATTCGACGGGCGCGCTCGAGGTACGGGAGTTGCGAACGAGAGAGCAAGAGTAGACGGCCCTTTGAATCCGGAGATAGGTAAAAGCCCACCCTCGCCCACCCCATCGTCGGATGGGCCTATCCACTCTTCCTCGCCGTACCAGAAACGCGTCATCTCCTCCCGGCAGAATCTTCTCGCCGTCCCGCTCGATCCGTATCCTCCTCTCCCTCCGGCTCGGTTTCGCCCCCGAGGTTCGACGTTAATTACGCGCGTCGAGGAAAGGAGCAAAATGGTGGAGCGACGATACGGTATCTCCTATCGCGGAAGATGAAGAGGACGAACACACTTGCCCGCCAGCTCTCGATACCGTCGCCGGATGCCTCTCTTCCTCTCGCCTCTCTCCATCCACGCTTCTGTGTGCACGGCGAAGATGGAAAGAGAGGTTTTCCCGGCAGCCGGAGGGATGACGAACGAGCTTGCTGGTTGCACAGTGGAGAGCGGAGGACGCGGCGGGGACCCTGGAGGGTACGTGCGTGATCCTCGGAGAGGGTGTTATTGACATTGTGGTGTCGAGTCGGCCATCTTGGCGACTGGCTGGCAAGCGGTGGGAGAGAGACTGCTCGCGGCGAGGGTGAGTCGGAGAGAGATTCTCGCGAGCGACCGGGGGGCGGTGGGCACGGTGGGGTGGGAGGTAGGAATACCCGTCCTTGTGTCCCCTTCGTGTGACATTCATTGGGGCCAACCTTACCCGGTCCAGCTGCTCTGGGCCACCCTTTCAGCCAACCCCGACGATACGGGCTCCGAGGATCCTGGGGGTAGCTGGTAGCCATGACGACCAACGGTTGCCCAACCCCTTGGCCTCTGCGAGCCGCGAATTCGCCTTCCGTGTCCCATGTGCACGCTCTCTACACGGTTCGCCTCTCTGCGCCTGGCTCCTCTCGAGCTTTATCTGCCGGCCGGCGCGTCTCTCTGCGTCGCGTAAATCCTCCTCTGCATAAGCGTTTAATGCACATCCCCGCGTCGCCTCGCCGCCTTCCGATACGAGACGGCTCCGGCCGCGATGATGATCTTTATTAGCAATTTACGTCGCGGTAATTCGACTCTGGAATCGAGAACGGGAACGGTGCGCGGCGTCTTCCGTGGGACCCTCGGGGCTCTCTTTGCGTTGCCTCGTGGAGTTGGTATTGTTATCGGGAGCGACGCTGAGGCGCTTAAGGGTCTTCGGACAATGCGGCTGTTACATCGCCGCTGAATCCGGCGAACGATTCAGCAGTTATATTTAATATATCTCCGTACACCCGTCTTTAGAGTCTTCGCGCTTCGACGAATCGGTAACACGATCGGCAATATTGTTTCGTTACGCGGTCCATCCGGCAGACCCCTCGGCTCGCAGTTGTTTCGCAGAGGACCCGGACAATGGGTGCGAAAAGCCGGAAACATCCGCGGCCCACCGTGGTCTTCGTTCCTGCTGGTCGGTTGCCTAACGCGTAGGCTCTCCTTCGTGGACCGAGGGTAGCGGATTAAAATAGAGGCGCCAAGAATGTTTAATAATTTCAGTCTCGCGGCATGGAGAGATGAAATTGCTCGTCCGCGGCCTCACGTGCGCCCCGATGAGAATTATCGATGCTCGCGGCTCTGAAAGACCTGCGTTTCAGGGGGGGAGGGGCAAACCCACGTCGATTCCAAACTGATCCCCACGGACATGTATGTATTTTCATCCCATGAAAGGAACCTCGGCTAATAGCCATTATATTTTTCAGTTTGTATTATGAGAGTCCGGGATTATATGGGCCTGTCAGAGGGGCTAATAACTGGTCTCGGTAGGCTTCACCGGGGGCAAATCTGATACGGGGAAAAAGGGCCCTTTTACAATGTCTGAATTTAATACTAATCGCAATGCGCGCGCGTACGCGGGACCGTCGTCCGTACCTACCCGGTGCAGACGGTGGTGTTTCGTACTCGTTGTGCGCTCCGAATAATGCCAGCTACGATTCGCCCGAACGCGGCGAGGCTCAAAGAAGCCGCGCGGCGCGGCGTTTTGCCTCGAGAACACCCGCCGCCGACGAGCTTACGAGAGACTCCTTTCTCGGCCAGACGGAGAGAGAATTGCGCGGGGAAACCAAAGGGTCGCGGAGGAACAGGCGTTGATTCGGGAGGAAGCGACTTTAATCCCGCGACCGTACTTAAGGAGAGAGTCTCGCTGCGCGCTGACTTCGCATAAGTTCGACAACAATAAGTGAAAATTGCAAGTACTTCTTGATGGTGTAAAAATCTAAAAAAAAATCATGTGTACTAAAGGTACTGAGAAGATTAATTTTGCATAATAATAATTGCAAAATGTTATAAACTAATTCATCGAAAAATTAATTGGTTAGTAAATTACCCAGTAACAAAACTTTTTTTTTTTATGAAAATGATTCGTTTATTTTTCTGAATACGTATGACTTTTTTCAGATTTTTAAGTAATCGTTGTTTTTTGTTCTATTAAGAAAATTAAAAATAAACGATTTCTTAAAAAT
>JAPYZD010000459.1:0-35289 GCA_030522725.1 Ichneumoninae sp. B BG-2022a
GCCAAAGTTCGAGAGAAAAAAGACAAAGATTACAAACACTTCTCGATGAGAAAAAAATCTGAAAAAATTCTAACATAAAAAAGGTGCTGAAAAGATTGTTTGTACATAATAATAATTTCAGAATGTTCATAACAAATTACTGAAAAAAAAAAATTGTGCAACAAATTACCCGGCAACCAAATCTTTTTTTTCTTACGAAAATGATTTGTTAATTTTTCTGAATACGTATGAATTTTTTCAGAATTTTATCTAATACTTGAAAATTATAATTAAAAAAAAAAATTTACATAAAGGAAACGAATAACATTTTGGGATTATTATTATGGCCGAACAATCTTATCAGCATCTTCTACATGCTTGATTTTTTCAGATTTTTATCCGATCGAGAAGTGTTTGTAATTCTCTTTTATTCCTCTCAAACTTAGGCGGCGTCAGTCATTGCGCTAGTACTAAATGTTTATAATTTTCCTCGGTCCAAGTAGCAGAAAAATCCTACACTAGAAAAGACTTGAAATAAAAAATCTTATTATATTATACCGTGGAACAATACCTTCCACACTAAAAATTGCATACACCAATATAAACGAAAAATAGTCTATCCCGACAAAAAAAAATTGAATAATAGGTGTTCAAGTTTTCCAGCTTCGTTCAAAGCACATGATTCTCCGGTGTAAAAAAACGGCATTTCTGGACTTTACATGCCCCATACATGTTCGATACGACGCCACTTGGGGTAGATCACACTCCTCTTCGTTAACGACGGCGATTGCCTCACACACAGGTAAATCGACACGTGGATGTACGACGAGTACACAAGCAAAAGCTCGCGCGTCAGTCATCGGTCGTGTCTGACTTGTCGATGCTGTTACTCCTGGCGGTGGGGGAAGCGAAGAGGTATTTCGGGCGTAGAGGAGCGCACGGTGGGGAGTCGAGGGAGCGTCGCGATTGGTCCTCACCGCCGGAGCTTCGTTCCCATTGGCTGCCGTGAGATTTCGCGGATTCGAGCTGGAAGCCGCGCGAGGCGTGGGAGGCCGACACGGAGCAAGGAACCGGACGCGCTCGCTCGAGCGGCTATGGCGAGCCGGAGGCGTAAGGGGTGGAAGGAGCGCGCGCGGTTTTCTCGCGGACGACGCCGGACCCGTAGCGAAGAAGAGAACGAGGCGTCGGAGGGGCGCCGGAAGGAGGGTGGAGCGCCGCGACGCCGATGCGCAGGCCGGGAACCCGTGTGGGTCCTCTCTCAGTGCGCGCCACGTTCCATCCAGCAGATACCATGAGCCCCGTTTCACAAACCCGGCGGTGGCCCATTGTTATGCGCTCGAAAAATTGTGGTATCCTGCGACGCGTACATTGTCGGCGGCACGCACGCGCCCAGCTACTCGAAACTGTACTCCCGTGAGGTTCGCTGTCGTGGACGTCGACGGCATCGCCGAGAGACGAGGACTCCTTCGATCGTGCGTCCATCGATACTCGATTAAATCGCAGAGAGATATTAAAAGTTTACTGTCAAAGAAATGTGACAACGATAAGCTATCGGAGGCGGTAATTAATCCGGTTAATTGCATTTATTTGAAATTAATTTAATCGAGGCGGGAGCTGCTTTTTATAATTTGTACGAACTGAGGGATTGGAGAGGCTGAGGGACCGATAGCCACGTGGAGCCGGCGACATTTCGACACGCAAGGTGGTTGAAGTTCGAGAGGGAAAGATGGTTGTTGAATTTCGTTTGGCATCTCGGGTTTGAGGAACAATCGGCGTGGAGGCAATTTTGGCGAAGGCCACGTGATCGCAGGGTGCTGTGACAGTTTACGAGAAGGCTTGAAACAAGAATTCGTGCAGGGAATGCTCGTCGGGTAAATAACTTTGTTATGTGACAGTTCTAGAGGGAAAATCGTTTAAACTGTCCAGCGAAGAGGAACGAGAAATTTTGTTCGCGACGATAATGATGACTCTCTTCGTCGACCGGAAGAGGATGATTCGCGTCCAGAAACTGAACTTCCCATTTGTGCCAGTGACGGTGATAATTGGTTTCCGCTGTTAAAGTTTAATTGACGACTCGCGAGCGGGTTTAATTATTTTATTAATTTACTTATCCGCCGGTGAGACGTCCAGGATTTTTAGTTGGGAAAATCCATCCACTGCGAAGGTAGAAAAGGTATGTGAAAAAAACATCGAAGAGATTTAACAAACAGAGAATAATTTAAGCCTCTCAAAGTCGACCGTCGGACAAATCAATCCTTTAATTCTTCGATCGAGTTATCCAATATAACGTAGTCATAAATCGTTGCAAGTAATTCTCCCGATCGAGTCATTCAATAATACATATGACCCACTTGATATTAGTAGTAGTAGTAATGAGTTTATTAACAATACATAACATGTAACAGATTTTTTTAAGCTAGTAGACTTTTCTCTTTACATCTATACAGTATATTGCCAATTGGCCATCGACCGCAGTCCTTCAGCCACTTGATATTATTTTATTTAGAAATGATTTATTTTTATTCGACCAAAGTTCAAATATAGAGTCAATTGCAGAATTTTCGACTCCATAAAATTTTTCGATTATTACAAGATGACCTAAGAGATGACTCGTCTCGTCGCAAACTTAGTAGTTGTCTGGCAACAGTATATCGTGTCTTCGCCGCGCGGTTCCACTTTGGGGTGAAAAGTAATGAAAATAAATCTTTTTAGATACGAGCGAAGTCGGCGCCGTTTTGACTCGGTTTGCGTTATGCTCCATATATCACGGCGACGGTTAGAGAGGCCTTTTTGCTCGGCCGTTTTCTCGTGCGTACGTCCCGTACACTCGGCTCTAGAGTTTTAATGCGTTTCCCGAGAAACTTGCCGAGCGTGATATCATTTCGTCGAGCCGGCGGCGCGAGCTCGCGGATCAATGAACTTGAACTCTTATGATTCACATAACTGTGCTCTCCTTTCATGCGCACCATTTACACATGCACCGCTGCTCCAACGGAGATTCGAAAATACAGTAACGGCATCTCGCAAGCGCAATAATAACTATTCCGGGAAAACAAGCGACCCGCCCAACTCCCTCGAAACACTTCGCCGCCCGGCGCAATAATATTCTCGCTAATTAGACTTCAAAGTTTTGAATTATGCTTGGATAAATCATCCAACTCGAATACGCAAATTCGACGAAGAATTACAATAACATTCTCGTTTCGGAGTAAACTCGATTCCCAAAATGTTAATTAACGCAACGCATTATGACTCTGCGTGATTCCGCGATGCACTCGAACCATTGGAAAAGGCATTTTGCCGTGTCAGCTGTATAATCATGACATGTAATAATAATTACTGTTACGAGGCGCTGTAATGGGCTGGCGCGTTAACTCGTCAGGCCCCATAAATTTTTGTTATTATTTTCCGTCGTAAACACCTGTTTCACTTACCCGCGTCTCTTCGTCACTCGTGCTGTGTGTTATTGTTTATGTCGGACATGTAAAATCTTTTTTGTTATCGACGCGATCTAGGGTGATTGTCGTGACCGTCGGGAAATATTCAAAGGGAAATCAAGGGGCAAATATTCCCACTTGATCTCGTGCAGACCTCTGAACATCAGTATGCACGATAGTTCCAGTGCTGCTTCGTGCATATAACTATATATGTGTATTGCCTGTATCTATATATATATATATATACTATGGAGTATGAACACAACGTGGTGGATTTTAACGACGTCGTACCGAATGTTGATTGCTCGCGGCACGATCTATTAATTGGCAAACACAGGGAATGCCGTGAATGAACTAGAATCGAGTGGTCGAAAGGGGATCGTATACAGGAAGGAGGAGGATTAAAGGAACGATAGGTTTATACCGAACAACATCGTAATTTTCTTCAGAGTATCCAAAGTGCGGGTAATAAATTCAGTTGGATAACGAGGTACGAATCGTTATTTCGCGCATTTCTTTTATACCTCTAAACTATTAGATTTCACCGACCGGAGAGTTGTGGAAGAATTTTAGCTTCGCTTTTGAGAGGTTTCTCTTTCTATTGTGTTACGAGAACGTGCGGCGAGTACACACTCGTCCGTGTACGATGTGTGTGTGTGTGTGTGTGTGTGTGTGTGTGTGTGTGTGTGTGTAGATAACCCGTTCCCTCCGGCCGTTCAAACATTGTCCGCCGATGTTTATTTACCGCTAGTGAGTTAATATTTGTTGATTTACGAGTGTCAAAGAGCCAGGTAAAGTGTTGGCTGAAGAAATCAACGGAGCCAATGAAGTGTACTAGGACAGATAATTTTTTTGTTTGACTCGAGTATATCTCGAGCCGTAATCTGTCTTCGAGACAGGGATCGTATCATCCCTTTTTCGTTGGCTCGGAGCGAAACTCAAATATTTGTACCGATGAGTTTAGGGTTCTCAAAACTGATCTGATTCTACTTAACTTCTACTAATTTTCTCGTGGGTCTGTAGATCGTCAAAAGTTAAATTAGTGGGGTTGACATTAACAGTCGGTAAGAATCAAAGCATTAAAGATTATGAATAAATAAGGAATGTCTGCTGCTTTTAATTATGACATTTAAAAAAATTTTATATATTTTTTTTAGCGAAGCTTATAAGATTTGCATATTGAGACGATTAATTAATCGGTGAGATATTCACTGCTGTATTTAAGGCAGAGTATATTCGAATATACCTTAGCTCGCGAGATTCAGCCATATTGGAATCCATGATGGCCGCCGAATCATGATGTTTTCAGGCAGAAAGAGGCCTCGCCCCATGGGAATTCTGCCAATGGCGTATCTCAAACGTGGTCATTCATCCCTTCCTGGATCCCGTCGGGCTTCCCCTCGGGTTACCCGGGAACCGGGCTCCAGCTTCATCCAATCGCGTTCCCGGCCAACTTCGGCGGCCATCATTGCCAGCGTGCGCGCGCATCTTTCTCGACACACACCATGCACATATTTTTCGGATGGTCCTTATTTTCCACATGTGAGAGCACCACATGGCCAGGTTTTTCCTGTATTGATATCCTGTATTGACACAAACAGTATACAAATATGCAAAATTGCCTACATAGTCGAAGCAACTGTGGGAAATTAAGAATTTAGAAAAGAAGGCAGGTAAAATACCGATAAGATAAATCCCTGCAGAGTTGAGATTCGATAAATGGACCTATAGAATTTTTATTTATCGTGTTAAACAAAATAGATCATTCGGAGTTGCAATTTAGCGAGTGAAAGCTCTCAAACAGAGCGTCATATTTTTTCGGCTCTTTAACGCTGAGCAAATGGTCGATGAAGGCTTGAAGAGGGACATTCCGTGAGTCGATCATTCAGGAAATTGCGTTGCCGACTACGAGACAGGTAGAGCAACATCCACAGTCCGCAAATTACTCGCACCATTTGCCGCCCCATAGCAGCCAGGAATAGAGTACAATAAACATAGAAACGGGCGCATACAAGGAATTTCATCACGTATAAACCGTGAGCTTTTATTATTACAATTTACACATTTTATCGTTCATAAATCTAAACGGTAACAAAGGTTATAAGAGACTCGAGCGATAAGAACCCGATTACCCTCGTAGGGCATTCGATTTCAATGCTGCGACCTTTGCCGATGGCTCTTGGATTATTTATGAATGAGAAATTCACTACAATTCTCGTATTACTCATTGCATTGGTCTTTCTATTTTCTTACTGCAAGATCATCCCCCTTAAGGCGTGATGAAAAAAAAAATCATCAGAAATGTGAGCTGCAATATCGATTGTAGTTATTGCGACCCCAAACGATACCAGCATCGGCCCACGACAGTTTCCTCACTTCCCTTTGGCCGATACTCGCCGAAGGGCGTTCGTTGGTAAAGAAGTTACGGCAGATTCCAGGTTACGGCTACGGCAGTTTCCAGGAGGTTCGTCGTACCGACACCATGGACCCTGCGAGAAGCTTCCGAGGCGTACCGAGTCCGGAGGCAGGAGCGTTGCGTGACCTATCGATCCCAGGAGCTGCCCTTGCACGGGTTCGCACCCCTTTGTTCGAGGGTTGAGTTATACATTCCCGGCCATGCATTTTTATTTTCCTTCCTCATTACCCTAAACAATCGACCGCATAAAATTATAAGAAAGCATTCCTTAAGGATTAATGACCTCCGAGCTGCTGCGTTCTTTCACCTCGAAGCGCGCAATTTTTATCGGTAAAAGAAAGCTCCACACTTTTGCCCCGTAAAGTCATTTATAATACATAATAGCAGTGAGTTAGCCGAGCACTGAAGTAACTCGGTGACGTTACACTGACGCGAATTCCGCGAGGTTCTCTCCTATCTCGTAATTTCAGCATTAAATGATGCAAAACGTCGACGGGAGCGGAGAAAACCCGTGCACGGCGGGCGAGTAAAGCGAGGGCGAAGTTGTCGGAGCTCGGTGCACCGGAGTAGCAGTAATTACTGAGTTTGCCGGGGCTCCCGCCTGCCGTTATCAGGCTCTCGCCTGGCGTTGTGGATCCGTGTTGGTCACCTGTCCGTGTACCTTCGTATACACTCTTAGGAACTACGGAGCGAGCCATTACAACCTTGCGTAGGAGCGCAGGTACGCGAAGCTCCTGGGGGGGCTTTGCGAGCTGTGTGAGAAAACGTGGGAGATGGGACGGCTAGCTGTGTCGAGCGCGCACGGTGAAGTTAACCGGCTTCTACAATGTCTGCTGGGTACGTTGTATCCAATATTGCGGAAAGCTGGTCAGCTCCAACGTGCGGAATCACATACATCTATCTACGCGGCTCGTACTTTGCTACGCCCCGTTAGACGAAACTCCCATTTACCCTCTCGGGCATGTAACGCGTAATACATACTCTGTAGGGATGCGTATACCAGAGCCGTCGAGATGTCAGCACGGGCTGGACATGCCACGGAAATAATCTGAGGTTCAGCTATAACTGCGAGGTTTAGGACGGGTGGAGGATCAGAGCTCGCAGGAAGATGGATAGATTTAGCTATAATGGTACTGATTGGATTTCAAGACGTGAGAGTTTCCGAGCTGGGGTTAATTAGTCGTTCCGATTGTAGCGGATAAAAAAGAGTGGGGCAAAATGGACTATTGTACATTTTTCGCGAGACGTGAAAAAAGATTATTTCTTCTTAACCCTTTGAAACATAATTTTTTTTTTTACAAGATGAAGTTTAAATACATCGGTTGGTTATTGCATTATTTCTGAATCAGCATGGGTGGACATGGTAAGAGAATAATCTGAGGTTCAGCAGTAACTGCGAGGTCTACGGCGTGTAGGGGATCCGAGCTCGCAGGAAGATGGATAGATTTAGCTATACTGGTACTGATTGGATTTCAAGACGTGAGAGTTTCCGAGCTGGGGTTAATTAGTCGTTCCGATCGTAGCGGGAGAAAAAGAGTGGGGCAGAATGGACTAGTGCCAATTTTTCGTGAGACGTGAAAAAAATTTATTCCTTCTGAACCCTTTGAAACATAATTTTTTTTACAATATGAATTTTTAAATACCCCGGTTGGTGAATGCATTTTTTCTGAATTCAAAGATGTGTATCTGTGCATCGAAGAGTTAAATAGCGGACACAGGTCCGTTTCGCCCCGCTCTCTCCTAGGGTTCTCTCTATAACCCGTCGAGCCCCTCTATATCTCCACGTGGGAATCGCGGCAGAGGCTTTGCCTTTGTACCGATTCGAACACTCGACAAAGACCACCCAAGCTCCGCGCGCTCATAATTTTCCTCCTTCGGGATGCTGCAATTCTGAGGGAGGATCTTCAGATAGCACCCTCGTCAACATCCGCGTCTCTTCTCAACCCTTCCTCTGTCTCCCTCTACTTCCCCCCTCTGTCACATTGTCTACGCGTCTTCTGACTAACGTCCGACCGACGAGACGTTTATTAGCCAATCAATATTTCGTCAGGACTTTTAATAGTGGTAATATCTCGAGATCGGATTCGCCTATTCGTAAACGTTTATTGGATACTTTGTATTCGTGAGAATCCAATGAATCCGAAAGACCTTCGGGAATTCCCTTCTCTTTCTTTCCTCGCGTCCCTTCATTTTCGTTTTCTTCTCTCGCTCCGTCCCCACAATATCTCCTCAGCGGTGGCTGCGCGCTACAGTACGTGCCGGCTTTCGGAGCCAGTGAACCTGAGGGGGGAAACCTCGCGGCCATCGATTTCTGTCTCTCCTTGCTCGGAGCGCATGCGCGACGAAACCGGTATACAGGGATGCCTCGTCGTGCCCCACTCTCTGGACCCAATTCCCCCGGTACCGATATTTCTCTCCCTCCGCATCCCCGTCTCTCTCTCGAGCGCTGCCTGGGCCGTGGTTAGCCGCACTGGCGAGCGCACACGAGTGTAGCGAGCTACACGAACGCGCCCCCGGAAACCAATGTCGAATTAGGGACGTAGCGTCTACCCGAGGGAAGATGCACAGCATCCGAATGTAAGCAGCAGCAATCCTCTCGAACCCCCTTATTGCCACTTATTTAATCCGGAAACCAACCCTCTCCCTGATTCGCCTCGAAAAACCGCCCACCATTCCCGATGATCCCGGGGCTTCCTCGTCCTCCGCAGCAACCCCTATCCGAGGCTTCCACCGCCATGGCTTCTCCGCATTCCCATTATCCGCGGTAACGCTTATCCTCGAGCCCCGGAGCGAGCATGCTCTCATCCTCTATATTGGAAAAGTTTGATAGGATTTTTTTTTTTTTTTCATCGACGGTAGAAAATCGAGCACGTTGCCTCGTTCGGGTTTTTCATCGAGATCTTTCCGAAAAAATTGTTTTCAAGGAATATAAATACAGTGCCCGAAGAAACTTGCACGTAGGAGGAAATGAGTCTGATTCTCGTCGAAAGTCGGAGGAAATTCTTTGTTGGGGAAGCTTCGCGATATACGGCGCGGCCTTCTTTAATCCACGCGTACATAGGAAACCTATTCTCCTCTATCACCGACACCAGCGCGAGTCTGCTGGCTTCTCCGCCGATAATCCCTTCCCTCGGATACGTTCCGCGAAATCCCCCGTGGCATTATCTGGCCATCTTTATTCAAGTCTGCCGGGGTCCGATAGGTTGGGGATGGCTTCTGCCCCCTTGCTCAGCGGTGCGAGCGAGGGTAGCGAAGAAGGGCTCAGCGCCATAGCGGCACGGAACGAGGGTATACCCAGCGGGATGGGTGGAGCGCTTTTACGAGGGCGCAGAAATCTCCTCATCAAGCTTCCGCAGCAGCGGGCTTCCCGGCCCGACTGGCTCGTCTGCCTCGAACGCCGAGGAACCCTCCTCGCTGCGAAAGGGTTGTTCGAGCTCGTCTGGAAATTGTTTGAGGGGATACTTTTGTTTCGCGCTCGTCCTCTGCCAGAACTCCCCTCTCGCTGTCTGGAGCCAAATGAGGTTGCGGGCTTTGTTCCAATTATTCAGTAAATTAAATACGGCCAGAGTTTAACGTCGCTGCCAAGAGTGCAGAATTATTCTGAGAAAAACACTCGTCCGTCGGAGTGTTTTTTTCCCTAAGATTAGTTCTTGGCATGTGAGTTCCGTTTGATTTATCGCCAGCGAGAAAGCATGCGAAAATTGTCTGCCGGACGCGAAATGTCGATCTCGACGCTTTAACAAAGATTTGTATATCGAACTAACATTTATTGTCCACCGAGATCCTGAATCCTTTTCTCATGAAGTTTACAATTTTTTTAAGATTAATAAAATTGTATAATTAAAAAAAATGAAAATAGTAGAAAAAAATGTCTGTAGAATGTACAGGCCTTTACTGTGCAACCCCTTTTGGTCGAGTTCGCCGTTATATATATATATATATGGACGTATAAGCGCACCTTTTACGAGGGCGTAGAAATCTCCTAATCAAGGCCTGAGCGGGTACCAGCGAGAAAGCTATCCAACCCTCGCGGTAGAGGTCTCATGCCGGCTCTCGAAATTGCGTCCGGGGGTGGATTTTCGTTTCTGCCGTGGCGTGCATAGGGGAGGTATGCGGAGATGGCCTCCGGGACGCGCGGACCGCACACAAATGAGGCAGCTTGATTCCAATTATTCAGTAAATTAAATACGTGGACTTTACGGTCGGGAGAGACAAGAGCACCGGACCGCGGTGGGCACCCTCCCGCAATGGTACACGAAAGCTTCGGAGTTGGATCCGCACGGCCTGCGCGCGAGTGTACGAGAGTTATTGTCGAGGGGCGGTATCGCAACGCCGGCGGGGCTTGGAAAGGGTTGAAACCGCAACCGGCGAATACATTCAACCATCCCACGCGTTCAAATCCAACAGCGGCATTGGCATTGTAGCGTAGTGTCGTGTCGCGGGTTGGCCGTTATCTACAGTTAACACTGGCTTCGAGATGAAACTCGAGGGGTTGGCCACCCGATGTATACAGTATATGCCCACCATTTACAAAGCTCTGTCTGGTATCGGAGACTGCGGAATCCGCCATCTTTGGAAATAAAATCAACCCATTCGCTTTTACTCAATTAACTTTGTAGTTGCTTTTTTGCCGAAAATAATAACAGCAAAGATTGCGTCTAGGAGAGAATGGAGCAAAACGAAATTTCGCTATCTTGGGAAATAAAATCAATTCATTCGCTTTTACTTAATTAATTTTTGTAGTTGCTTTTTTCGGAAAATAATAACAGCAAAGATTGCGTTTAGGGGAGAATGGGGCAAAACGAAATTTCGCTATCTTGGGAAATAAAATCAATTCATTCGCTTCTACTCAGTTAATTTTTGTAGTTGTTTTTTTTTGCCGAAAATAACATCAGCGAAGATTGCGTTTAGGGCGAAACGGGGCAAAACGAAATTTCGCGATTTGAGGCAAAATTCTTTTTTTACGTTCTTCGAAAAATTGATAAAAATAGTAACATCTGATCTTACTGATGGGGGAAAAGAATTTACTTCCAGCTCGGGACGACCGAAATGTAAATTTACCTTAGAAACTCTGCAGTAAATTTTTTTTTTGTGAAACGCAATATTTTTGTATTTTTTGCCTATATCGTATTCGTATGCGACGAGAGAACAGCAAGGACAGAGACAGCTCGAATTCTCGGAATTGCAGAGGAAAGAGGTCCACCGTCTCTGCATCTAACTTCGTAATTTTGTATTTTCTTTGGAGACCCTGGTGCGCGCGAGCTTCGTATTTTACGAGCGCGTATCTCCCGCACTCCTCTCGTGGCTGTGCAGCACAGAGTATATGTGTGTGTACGTTCAGTCTATACAGCAGTAGAGCGGTAGAGAGGCGGATAGAGAGGGAGAGACGTTTGTAGACGAGACGACTTTTCCTTGCTCTTCCAGCAGAAACGAGAAGCATCCCCACCTCGGTGCCTCCTTCGCCGCTTCGCATCCCCACTGAGAAAACGTCTTACCCCGCCCACTCACTCCTTCCACTTCTGCTTCGTCGTCCTCTTTTTTTCAACTTTTTTTTCTTTCCCCTTTTCGTCGCTCTCTCGCTGCCAGCCTCGTCCCTCGAGTACAGGAATACGATTACGCTACAGTCTACGTGCGTTGACTCGAGCCCGCCGGTGGGGGGAGGGGGGAGAGGGGGGGGGGAGGGGTGGCTTACCACCGCGCGAAGGGAAGAAGAATCCCGCGAACGCGACGTAATATACGAGCCCATTCCCTCGCCTAACTTTTCGAAGAAAAAAGAAAAAAAAAATACTATCGTCCAACATCCCCCTGGAGGGCACATAAGAAATAATTGTATTCACGTGTGTAGTCGCCCGTTCGCCGAGCCCTTTCCGAGCGGAAACGTCGTACACTTTGTCGTCGTCGTCGTCGTCGTCATCGTCGTCCTCGAATAAGAGAATCCGTAGGGTGGATCCGTCACAGCGAGAGAAAATTTATAATCCGTAACATTTCCGGCTTTCGCTGGATGCTGCACGGGAGAACCAACGGAGACGATCCAGGCGCGTACTCATGGTCGCCCGAACCTCGAATCCCTGCAGAACGGCTGGTATTAAACTCGCTGGAAGATCTCTGCCAAGATCCAAAAAAAAAATGTTGAATCTGGGTTCTAAAAATATATTCTCTCGCTGGCTCGCGATCGAGAAAAAAGGCTGCAGAGCCGCTTTCATTCGGTTTTTCGATTTTACTGTACCACCTCGTTCCTTTTCTTTCTTTATTTTTTCTCAAAGCTCATACGTGTCCTCCGCCGGGGAGAATTCTCCCGTCGCTGCCAGAACCCGGCCGGTAAACATTCGGATTATCCGCGCGGTTTCGCGAGACGGCTAAACCGGCGGCAGTGACGCGGCTCTCGGATTGCAAAATTTTTCTTTTTGCACGCGCGTTTATTTTTCTCGAGACACCACGTTACGTTGAGCACACGCCGTCGGATTCTCTGCGATGGTGTGCGCGAGCGGAGCGCAGCGCTGCGTTATATCCAGTCGACTTACGCTGCAACACGCTGCTAAATTCGATGTTTTATGCCCGCGACTGCGAGGCAGGCTCGAGAAAGAGAATATCGCAAGGGAGATCCTGAAACGTCTTCGCGAGCGGAGCGAGAGATTCGCCGACGGTGGACATCGTGCTTCAGCGATTGCAGCCCGAACGTTTAAGGTAGTCCGGTACAGACCCGACGAACGTGAGTTTCAGAAAAAATTGCGAACACTTCTCGATGGGACAAAAATCTGCAAAAAATCAAGTATGTGAGACGTGCTGCAAAAATTGTTTTTGTGAAACAATAATTCCAATTGGTTATCAACAGATTGAAGCTAAAAATCATTATTCAACAAGTTACCCGGCAACTTAACTATTTTCTTTGATAAAAATAATTCGTTCATTTTTCTGAAAGCGTATGAATTTTCTCAGAGTTTTTTGTAATCTTTGCGTTTTTTCACAGTTTGAACATTAAAAAAAAAAACGATTTTGAGATTACAAAAAATTCTGAAAGAATTCATGCGTATTCAGAAAAATAAAGGGATCATTTTTATGAAAAAAAATTGTTAAGTGGCCGGGTAATTTGTTGGACATTTATTTTTATCGTTAATTTGTCAATAACATTTTGGATTTATTGTTATATAAAAACAGTATTTTCAGAGGTTGATTTTCTTTTTTTACAGATTTTTATTCCATCGACAAATGTTTGAATTTTCCCTGAAACTCACGTTTGGCTGGACTTGTACCGCTCAGACTACCTCAAAGCGCCCACACGTTCGCGTCCCGGCTGTGCTATCATTCACGGGTCCTCGGGAACGACTTTGTTTGCTCAGCACCTGCGTCCGCCAATTGGTTTTTTCCCTGTCTCGACTATCAATCCGATCCAGTTGTCTATTTCTGTTCCGTACAAACTATCGAAACTCCGTCAGATGCGCCCTCGGCTCGAAACGGCTTCGTGTTTGCCGCCCCGTCAATGCACACACTGTGCCGTGAGCACTAATGCAGATAAAGCAACGTTCGCGAGGAGATTAACGAGCTTATCGGATCTGTGAGTCACATTCTAGCGCGCCTCTGATACGAGCTTCGCTCTTCCGTACGTGTCTATCCGGGTGATATTTAACGTTTATGCGCGGAACAAACGCCGGCGAGCGGTGCCTAGTGGGAATGCTAGGTGTGGGTAAAGTGGACAGTTTTTTTACCGATTATTTCCGGAAAGTTGAAAAGAATCTTACACGGAGATAAAAACATTGTTGGGACAACAAGAATTTTGTTATCATATCTGATTTACCAGGTTATCATAGGGACAATAAAATATTTTGTTGTGGCAGCAAATATTTTGCTGTGGCAACAAATATTTTCGCTGCCACAACAATAAATTGTTAACAATCTACATTTTGTTAGAGAAACAGAACTATTTTTCTCCGTGTAAATAGAGGAAAGCGGTCCGTTTCGCCCCGCTCTCTCTGTTAGGCAAAGGGACTGATATAGGTATGTCTGTCTCGGGGAGAGAGAGATATACAGTAGAACCGCGATTAACCGGGGTTGGATTAACCGTGCGTCTTCCGAGGTTTTTTTTATGCTCGGAGCAAACCAAAAAAAAGTCACTGAGTATTTCCAAAAAAAGACTAGCTTACGTACTATTAATTAAAAGAAATATCTGAAGCTTTATATTCTAGTTCACACTATTTAACAATTAAGTGCAATTTTTACCAAATGTCATTGCAACTAGTCAAAATAAAGTTGTATCATTAGCCATTATTGACTTACATACTTTCACTGTTTAGTTCGGATTAACCGGGATTTCGATTAGCCGGGGACTCTTCGGTCCCGAGCATCGCGGTTAATCGGGGTTCTACTGTATATGTGTTTTACTATAGAGGATACGAAAGTTTACGCCCTTCATTATATTCGTAGTTGGTATTTACACTTCAAACGAGATCTCGGCCGCTCGCGAAACTTTGTGTTGGTCTCACTGTTGTGCGAAATTGCGGTGAAAGGCGGGCATTGATGTAAATCACATTGAATCAGAACAGGTTCGTTGGAGAAAGGCGACGCTAGCAATCTTCGGGGGTGATTTATTCGTGGCGAGGAGGAATCGCGACGTTCATTATCCGTTATTGCTCGATGAGTATGGGCGATGTACGCTGTCCGATTTGCTGGATCAGCGGGAAAAAGCGTTAAGAACGACGGAACTGTGCTTAGGAAAAAATCTCATTTTATATGTCCATGGATTAACGCGGAGGGTTGTTTGATCACCGGCGACGTGTCACGTTTTCCTGAGTCTAACCATCTCCGCTCTCGTTCACTTTTATCGGATTTTTCGAATATTCCATCAACGTACGGAAGTCGTATATTGCAGGAAGCTTGCGCGATACGGAAGAATTCTGCCCGACGGTACGAGCGAAAGCTAACGCGGGAGATCGTGCTTCGTCATGCCGACCATCGAAACCTCCGAGCTTGGAAATGCTTTCATGCCTTTGTATGCAAAAATTATTAGGTGACCGCATTTTTTTCTGTATTTAGTGCAAAAAACGTCAGCTTTTTAAAACATTTTGATAATAGTAATTATTCAAAACAACGATTCGAGATTTACACTGATAAAAAAATGCGATTGAATCAACTAAAGATTCGGGCAGAGACCTTCAAATAAATATTTAATTGTTCGAATAAAATATTTCAATGGCTCAAAACTATTTTGGTAAAATTATCGAAGAAATTGTTGAATTAACTAATCTTCTACCTGTAGCAACAAAATATTTATTTGAATGTCCTTGCCCGAACATTTAGTTGATTCAACCGCATTTTTGTTAGCAGTCTACCAATTTTCTGACAAATCCTTCGTCCAAATGTTACTGATATATTTCTGCGGAAAAACGAAAAATTGGTATTACCGCAAACATGAATACGAAGCATCGATATTTGTGAGGTTCACGGGGCAGCAATGATTCTGACGGGATATTGTGCGGAAGGGAACGAAGTGAATGGAGCTCGAGAAACAGGGCTTGCGAAATAAGACGTGGTCTCCATCTCGCCGGTTGCCGGATGATCGACGAGTCTTCACCTCGCCAGAGAGGGCAAGAATTGCGAACGATCCGGAGAAAAAGAGAAGGAAAAGTGTGCGATGGGGCACGAGGACGCCGGGCGCCGCGGGACTCAGCATCGCGGCGCCGTCGTCGTTGTGGCTTTCGATTTATGCCGTCACGCCGGTCGCAGGACGATTGCTTTTCTGGACGACGAGAGACGCAATGCTGAAAACGACCGACGCGCAAGAAAGCGAGCAAGATTTCTCGTTCACTCGCGTTCTCTATATCCGGTTCTCCGTCGTTGCCTTTGGCTTTTTTCCGCACGAGGCTCCGGCGATTCTTTGAGCAAGAGGAAGGGATTGCGGAGCGCTGAAAACAACCCTTATCGACGCCGTCGAAGTCACGCCTCCGCGATATCGACGAGTCACCGGCGACGGCAAAAACTGCAAAGATTGCCGGCTCGCGTTCACTGAGAAAAGGGTCTTGGAAAAACTACCGAGTCATATGGTAAATTTCTATCAGGCAACATGATACACCAGCGCCACCTCTAGTGATATGTGAAATTTTTACAGGAGCCACAGTAATTTTTACCCAAGTCATACGGTCATTTATTCCAGAAGGCGGGTGGATAAAATGTTGGGTATCTGGCTAAGAATTTCGTTTTTTTTATGTATACATAAATAAAAAACTTGATCGACATAATATTTCGGTATAACTTACAAACCTAAAACGTACGAATACTATATTTTCTAGTAAGAAGAACTTGTATTTTAGCAACAATTATGGGATATTCGGGTAATATTTGCTACAGGGAAAATATTTTCAGGGGCATATTGTCTAGCAGAATGTGTTAAGTTTACTACGAATGTTTGCCAGAATGTCGCTGAAGTTCCCATATACCTGGAAGTTCTGTCGGTTTTTATCAGATGTATCGAAATTTCTATCAGTCTCTTCTCTCAGTGTAATTTCCCTCGCCGACGGAAACCAGTCGAACCTCCGGGCTTTTAACTCGAAACATCGAACGATAATTTTTGAGAATACGTTTTCGTACAATGTTCGAGACTGTTCCGCATCTGTATCCAAGAAGAATTCCAAAGTCTGGCTAGAGTCTAGGATCAAAGGCGCTTGCGTGCTCCAAGGTCACTTCACCATCGACCACTCGAACCCTCGTAATGGCACTTTTTTTTCATCCGCCAAAGGGTGTCCTCTTCCGTCAATATACTCCAATTTTTTTCTGCCGTCGGTCATCGCCGCCTTTCCCGAGTCTAATAGAAGCTCAAGGCCGGGTCGTAACGACCGAGCGCAGCCTTCACTTTTTTTTTCTGTACGAGCCTCCGGTTAGTTTCTCATCCGATTTCGTTGCAGAACTTCCAGCGGCGCAATTCTTAAATAATCGACATTTTCGGTGTCGCATTGCCGACGAGTTTTGAAGTTTCTGCTCCACTTCCTCCAGAGACAATCATACATCGGCCCGCAATGTAGGAATAAAATAAAATTCTGGAAGTTCAATTGTGGGAGTCATTCTGACTGGGAGACCTTGAAATCGCTGGCTTTGACCAAACGCACCCTCGCCGCAAAAGACCGGTCCCTTCCGTCAATACTCCAATTTTTTTTCTCTTCACCCGTTGCGCGCTCTGTTAGCCGGGACTATGATGCTCAATCCAAGGCCGTGTCGTAACGACCGGCCGTGGGTAGTTATTTTTTTTGTTTTTCTTCTTATTCCACACCTCTTGTCCGAAAAGCTTGTCGAACAGTTTGTCTCTCGCTGGCCTTTTCTATCCTAGTCGCCAGTTTCGATTCCGACGGCGCGGCGGCCTGACACGAATCTTCGCTGGTCCACGAATTCGCGTTTCCCGTTTGTGGTGTAGAAATTTGGTGTTAAAAAATTGCATGTCCATTCGACGCATTCTTGGTCCGGTTTGAGTCGCATTCGACGTTTTCCCCGACGGCGAGAGGGCACGATGACGACTGTGATGGAACTCATTCTCGCGAGCCCGTTAACGCGAACGAATATCTTTCATATCGTACGAAAGGTAAATCTCAGTAAACGGCAAATTGCAATATTAAAAGCCTGTGTGATAATGCAAGTGGCATTTATCTGCGGCTGTTTCGCTGCTCGTGGGAACAACATTTGAGGGTTCTCCGACGGTCAGCCAAACCTTGAATCATATTTCTCATTCGCGTGCTGCAGATGCGAAAACAACTATAATTCGTGCAGTTGGGCAGACTGAGCCTGTTCTCATGGAAACTGTTGGGGTTTCTCGGAAACAGGATTTTATTGAGATCGGAGTGCATTTGCCATTTTTATATTATTTTTTTTCTTCTCGCAACAGAATCGTCACTGCGTTTGGAAAACAATTCTCAGTGTTAATGTTTATATAACATTCGATAACTAATTGCTGTTCTAAAAAATATTATTTTATTGTGTTATCGCAACTTTCGCCGCGGATTTGTATTTGTATTTAAAAAATAGATTCATGCCAATATAGAAAAAAAATCGCTTGCGGGCTGCGAAAGAATTTAAAAAATTTTAATTCTACATTCCATTCTTACACCTCCATATGATATTGAAACAACGACGGCAAGAATGTCAACGTGTCATGTTATCGTTTTAATGCTGTATGAAATTGTAAGAATTGAAAGTAGAATTGAAATAAATATTTTTTTCTTTGGCAGCCCGCAAGCAAATTTAACATGAGTCATTGATAGTTTTTTCGTGGTAAAAAAAATCTGTAAATATCGAAGGATCTTGTTGAGAATAAATGAAGAATTCAACAAAAGTTAATTTCAAAAGTGAAAAAATTGAATTTGAATCCGTATAAATTGAAGGAAATTTTATCGCATCGGCAAGTAGAGTTTGGCGGTGCGTAGGTGTACCGCTGCGCGAAAGGAGAATCGGACGAGCGTCGTGCTACAAGAGAGCTCGCTGAGGCGCGGTTTACGAGGTGTTGCTCATCGAGTGGCCGCTATTGTTTCGCTAATAAACGCGCTTAGCTGAATATGAATATGGAACGTCGTTCGAGGAAGTGTCGAATTGCCGGACAATGTCGTGCAAATTCCGTCCCCTCGTGTTTCTATCCTAAGATACTACCGTTATTTCCATATCCTCGTCGTCTTCGGCTCAAACTCTAATTCTGTCGATTTACAATTCTGAGCAGTTTCCCCAACATAAATTCTCCTTCTCAATTATCGTACGCAACATTTGTTTTACAATGTCTGCAATCGTGTCTCATTTCCTTTTTCTAACAATTTCTCCATTTATCACTTTCAGAAATCCACATGTGGAAAAGAGGAACTCCCATCGTCGGTTCACCCTCAAAATTACAGCTCAAAAAAGGTAAGAAAAAAAAATCTATAAATTTAATAATTTGGCTCTTTCGATTTTATTCTCGACCAGCTAGGGCGGGTTCCGGCAAAACGCAAGCCGTTGCTGGTTGCTGCTTCGGTATTACACGGTGATTGTTTTATTGTCGCTATATTTCATGTTTATTAGATGTGTGTGCGTTAACTAGCGGTGAAAAGTGTGGCTCGTTTAAACGGCAATAATCTCGCGGCGTCGGTGGCGTTGGGTTTACTCCCAACAAACGCGTTCTTCTGTAGACAGTTG
Source organism: Ichneumoninae sp. B BG-2022a (assembly GCA_030522725.1). Lineage (NCBI taxonomy): Eukaryota > Metazoa > Arthropoda > Insecta > Hymenoptera > Ichneumonidae > Ichneumoninae sp. B BG-2022a. Next base: position 18,967 of record JAPYZD010000459.1, read on the forward strand.
AATAGCATTCTACCTACGTGTCTGCGTGCGCGTACTTGTAGTATATATATACAAATATATATGTATACATATATATATAAATATACTTTGAAAAGATAGATACTGAGCTTTCTTTTCACGTGCGGAATACTACCCATTAATAATATCTGCACGAGTGAGCGCTGAGAGTCATTTAACGATTCATTAGAGGGTTGAACGATTATCTCGTACGGATACAGTACGTAATTGTCATACATTTTTCTTAAATTCCGATCTACTTGCTAGGATTCTATAAATCAAATCGCATAGACGCACATAAATGCTCGTAAAAACTTAATAAAATTGAAGTGCCAACACCAAGTGGTTTCTCATACACAGGCTTGTTTATTTTTATTTTTTCTATAAACAATAATAAAAATTGTGGGCGTTTGAGGCGAGAAAATTGTCAAACGTATGAATCTTTTTGACCGTCTATAGCTCAAGGTGGATTGTACACACGCGGAACGTTTCTGACAGGGGTAATAATAGAGGTAATCGTTCTTCGGTCGATTGCGTGCTCTTGCCGTTGCTGGCCAATGGCCGATCGAGCTTTATACATACTACTGGTACGTTGGAATCGTTAGGAATTTTACGAGGCGATAAAGGGAAAGGTCTCAGTGCGTGCGAGAAAGGGATCCGGCCTGGTCACAGTCACCTTCGCCTCACGGCTATTCAACCGCGTCCTTTAAAATAACTCTTTGACGCTGCCAGCTCCACTTTTGACTAACTCAGTGATCGTCCGACGGCGAAAGAGTTTCTTCGCTGACTGGACCTTCGAGCATTCTTCGGCCCCGCGAGTGTCGACTGCTACCGAGTTCAGAGAATACACAAAGCTCGTGCTATGTGCTGTATTCACTCTATCTCTCTCTCATCCGCCATCTGAACGGCTATCATAAAGCCATTAACTTTATTATACCGAGCCATTAACTTAAATATTACGACTCGCGTGTCGCGGCCCCGTGCGCCACCTCGCGCTTACGCGTTTTTTAATTTATTTATTGCTATCCGAGAGATCTGTACACGACGAATGATGCACCGCATTTAATTTATGCTCTTTTTTTTTGGAGATCATTTTGGCTCGAGCTGGATCTTCAAAACCAGAAGATTATCGATGCTTTCCAAGGTTGTATTTTCCGTACATTTTGCCTTTTAATTTTTGTAACAACGATTAATATTTTAACATTTTTGTAAACACTGTAAACAAGATTCGTATAAAATTTAATGTACCGGACCGAAAGTTTTTATGCAAAAACTGGTATATTAAATTTAATGGACAATTGTGATGAAAAATAAATGTTCAGTGTATTAAAAACATTGGAAATACTTTATTTTTAATAATTTACTTTAATTTCAATGAAAAAGTACATTAATTTTCCATAATAATTGTACATCAAATTTAATGTACCAGTTTTTGCATAAAAACTTTCAGTCCGCTAGATTAATTATACAATTTTTTTACACAGCAAATATGTTCTTTAATTTTAATCCAATACTGGAGCGGCTGTTTCTTTTACTTGATATTTGAATCACGTATAAGTTTCGAAAGATTTTAACTAATATAAATGAATTGAGAACATTGTGTATCAAGAGCTCCCGTATTGTTTGTAGATTCATGATATATTTAAGAACGTTCCAAGTATCCTAAATAGAAATGGGTAAAATGTATTGCATAAAGAACTACGTATATTAGATTTTGAAAACAGAATTGTCCCTTAATTTCGACTCGAAACCAGACCTTGGGAGGCAGAAATCGAAAAGCCAGAGCACCGATGCGAGAATGAGAGCGCTCGCGCCCGAATCCAGCGAACGTACGCCGATACGTTTCCGTCGGGGAGTCGAAGAGCAGGAGGAAGGTTACATACAGCGGGCGGTGATATATCAAAGGCGTATTCCCCGCGGCGGTAGGTGAAGTAAGTTGGGACGGCGGAGCGAGCGCAGGCAGGACGAGTGTGGGTGCTCTTTGCGCTGAGCTCCGCAGAGCTCGCTTGCGGAAAGGGCTAGAGAGGCTCCGCGGGGTCCTGGCACATCAAGGTATTTTATACGAGTCTCGGGGATTCGAAATGACGATTTACGGGCGGTCCGGGCGAGCGAGCAAGCGCGCGGGCGGTGAGCAAGAAAGGCGAGGAAGAAACATTGTTTCAAATAAGACGTCTTCGGTCCAATCTCGCCTGGTACCCGCTGTGTGCCATTCCCCGTCCAACTCTACCTTCACGTACCGGCAGCGAGTCACACTCGCCAACCATATCGCGATCGACTAACACAATCCGAGGGCGACATTTATCCATATAGTAAATAAAAATAAAATGAGAAAAACAGAAAACATAGAGTTCTGTTCTGGGAATTCGCAGTTTCACACCACATCCGAAATGGAAATTGCGACCTTCCGTTAAATATTAAAGAGCCGCATCGTTGGTCCACGAATAGAAATATCCCCCGAGAGTTGGTTTATTCTCCGGAGCTCTCTCTGCAATCGAGAAAAGTGTAATTCGAGCCCGCCCAAGAATTCAGTTAGATGACGATGTAATGGGAGAGGCAGAGTTGTCTGTTCCAAATTGCCGACAGTCTAGGATAATCTACGCTCTGATGAGTACGGCAGAGGCTCGGATCATCCACGGACTCCGAGCCGGTTCGTCCCGAGAGGAAGGTATATAACCACGGGAACGGAAATGGCCGCGGTCCGCGCTGCTGCTGTTTCGCTCGAGCTCGAATCGAGCTGGCGGTGAAAAAAAAAAAAATGAAATAAAAAAGAAAAAGGAACGTTCGCTCTGTACAGCAAGTTCCGCCTCTCGGAGGGTATGTAAATGGTCGTATTATTCAAATGCATGTGAGTGCAGAAGGCTTCTTCTTATCTTCCTCCGTTCTCTATCTTCCTTTTATTTGTTCCTGTTTTCGTTCCTTCGAGCCGAGTTCCTGCGCTCTTCGCCCGAGATATCTCTCGCGTATAGCTCTTTCTCGGTTTTCGTCTCTTTCTCATCGCCAGACTGCGAGCGAGCGGGGCATGTTGCTGCGATGCTGCTCTCGCCCCGGCGCACCGACGTCTTTATGAACTTGTTATTATACGAACCAGCGGATAATCAAAGAGCGGTTCCCATATGCAGTCGGAACGCCCGAGAGTTCCCTCTCGAGCTCCGCGCCTTCCCTTCGTTTCGCTCCCCCGCAGCCCCCTTTCTTGATCTTCGCTTCATTGCTTCTTTCTTCTTCTCTCATTCCCTCCGTCGATTCCTTTCGCGGAGCCGCGAACGGTCGATGCCGTTTTCTTCGTCTTTTCCCCGGCCAGCTCTCTCTGACGACTTCCTCGAATGAAACGTAAAAATGAGATGAAGCAGAAAAAGCAGAAAATAAAAAAGAATGAGAGAAAAAAAAGCCTCGCGATTCGTCGGTTGAAGTTTCGATAGGGAACCGGGAATCGTGAGTCGCGCGGATTCGGGGTGAGGTGAGGGAAACCGGGGGGCGATCGGGAGTGGGCAAGAGAGTTTATTTTACGATCCAAGTTTCCCTAGTGTGCGAGAGTCGAATTCTCAAAGTTGGAGAGACCGGGCTTGAGTGGAATTTATCCGCGGACGTGTACACTCAACAACGCCGATGGTGCAGCTTCTTCGTCGGACAAAGCCCAAAGTACACTATTCATACTCGAAAACTTTTCGAGCTACGGAGCTCCACTTCTCTCGAATTCGTAGCGACGTACACCGTTGGCATATTGCGAATGGCACAGTGAGAAAGTTCATTCGGGTGGTGCATAGTTGCGATGCCCGTAATTCTGGAATGTCTTCGTGGCCGCATTGTCGGTGACAGCGCCGGTCACGATGAGTTTCTCGCATGACAAAGTATCGGGCCAGGATATCGAAAGGCTGAAATGGATGGATTTAATACTGCAGGTGCGCGGAAAACCTTCCGGAAACTAGCCCGGAGACTGCAGGCTTTCCGCGAAACACTCTCCTGTTTCCCATCCGATACAGTTCTTCGCTCCGCCGGTATCGAATACGCGAAACTTATTTCCGGCTTCGCCTGCCTCTGGATGAGAGGATCTCTCGTTTCTCGTTAAACTCCCTCCCGGCGAAGGGCCGATGGAACCATCGATGAATAGCGATAGAGGACTGCCAGGGAATGCGCAATTCCACCGCTGCGCGAGCACACGCCCCAGGTACATCGGGGTGTGCGTTTTCTCATCGAAATTTCTGGCACGCGTGCAGCGTTTCTCGGCTTTCTCCTCGTTTTCCCTGCATCAACTTCTCTCCCAACTGTGCACCTATGTTGGGAGCGAGCAGCTCGCAACTTCGATCAGAGTTTCTCAGGATAGTTCTTGTCTATAGCTATGCGGTCTCGGGAGCTTTCCTCGGCAAAGAGAAAGACAGCCGAGGGTGGCTCAGTCGTGCGGAGGATAGCGCGGCTTCCGTCGCCATCATTGTTGCGCAGAGCTGACAGGGATGGATCGCCCGTTGGAGCAACGAGTGGAAGGAAGACGACTCTCGTCGCGGAACCCAGAGGGTAGCTTCGCGCACCCTGCGGCGACGGGGGGGGGGGGGGTGCGTCGAAATGCTCGCTCGGTTTCCTCGCCGTCATTGTTGCACAGCCCGTGGGGTTAGCTCGCGGGGGTTGTAGGCGCGGTCGAGGCTACCTTCTCGCCCTCTGGTATTGATCCGTCCGGGATGCCGCGACGAGCGAAGGAGGGGTCGCTCCGAGGGGTCGCTTTCACCCCCTCTGCACAGGACGCTCACTCGAGCCCTCATTGGTCCCCGCGAGGAAAGATGGCCGCTCGCGTTTCACGCCACGTACCGGAAACGTGACGCTCCTCCGCAGTCTCTCCCGATGGACGCAGCGGGGCGAGGCTTTCCTTCGCTCTTCTATCTTGTTCTTTACTATTTTTTTTTTTTTGCTTTTTTGTTGCTTTCCTCTTTCCCTTTTGCGCGAACTTCCACCTTCCGCCAGCTCGCTCGCGGCCCCGAGAGAAATAAGCTACCCGTTCCTTCCCCCCCCGCACGAGGGGGTGGCTTTTCTCGTCTCCCGACACCCTACCTGAAAAAAACGTAGTCGTCGACCCTTCACTACCGCAGGAGCCTGAGAACCGGCGAACGGGTGAACATCAGACTTCTCTTACGTTTTCCGCTCTGGTTCTTTTCTTCTCTCTTACGCTCGGCTCAACTCCACGGCTCTCTTATCGTTGCTTTTTTTTCCTTCCTTTTTTTTCATTCTTTTCTCTCGCCAGTCGGACGAGCTGGAGCGTCTCCGCCGCCAGAGCAACGCCCGGCCCCGGGCGGCCTGGTAGCTTTTTGCGAAATTTATTACAGCGATATATTCACATCCATTAGATGCCTCGCTTCTTTCGCTAAGTGCACTCTTTTCCACCGAGATCCCGGAATCCGTGCCCATTACAACTCCCTCTCTATCTATCTTTATTCTCCTCTCGCGGGAATTTTCACTGCAGATATCGCGCGACGCACCCGTGGAATTTTTTACGTTAACGAGAATTCACGTGGATTCTGGGATTCGTTTTATGGAGATGCTGTAATGAAGATCGCGCCGAGTCATTGTTGCTCAGGTTGTTGAGGATGCTTTAACGTTTTTTATTTTATTATTTTTTCCTTGGTCGTCAGCTGCTGTCGCTCTTGACGCAAATGACCACTTTGTATGACTTGTGCGTTTCTCCTTTGCGCTTCGCAAAACAACGATATGTCGCGGTAAATTTGCATCTGCGGTGAGGCCACGAGGGAGTCACCCGCAAACCGAAGATATCCGCCAATCGAAACTAATGGTAAAGACATTAGCAACGAATTGTCAGCAATATACAGGCGATATAACGTTGAGAGACCATAAACTCGTCGTACAGTGTCGTTGCGTACTTACGCTCGGGTACCTGGAGGAGCCGCCTCCTCTATACGCTCCATCGAGTATACGCGCCACTCGAGAAAGCACGGGCTTCCAACGCTCCCCCGCTCGTTTGGCTATACACACGTAAGTAAGCCTAGCCACTTGCGGACTTGGGCGTAACTACCTTGCACTCCTTCATTCAATTCTCAATAGGCCATTTTTTCGCATTTTTTTAACAAGATTTATCACGTGTTCTGCAGAATTCGCAGCTCGAATTAGGTTTTTTTTTCTAGAGGTGCAATAAAATAAATACTAAGATTTTTAATTTTTGATACGCATTTCTCCGCGCATAAATTCTTCCTAGCTAACGCATTAAAGTTTACTAGCTATAATTTGAGTCAATATGCGAATAGACATTTTCGAGCGTTACACAGGGGCCTGATAAGATCCTGAAAAGACCTTGTCAGCCGCTAGCCTGGCAAACGTCTACTCGGATATTTGTCTCAAACATGCCATCGATTTCTGAACTATACTTTCAAATTTTTACGCCGGAAGGAACGATGCAAGCCGATCCGCAAGTGAAACTTGGAGGCTGTCGCCCTTTGGCCCCTCGACTCGCGGTCGATATCGCTGAAAGCAGCGTGAAACTTGCACGGTCTCAAACGATGCTTTGCTCAAACATAGGAACGCTGAAAATTCGTGTCTATCGCTCGATTCTCTCTCGGCTTACTCAAATATTCTAGATAGACCCTTGTGTCCAAACTGCCCAAATCGCCTCGACGGCTTTACGCACCCAAACCCTTCGCGCCGAAGGGTTAAAAAAAATCTACCTCTCGCTGGTTACTTCAAGACCGTGACGAATCCAAGGCGAAACAACTCGTTAAGCTGAGGGTAAACAGTGTTTAAGGGTTTGAGAATTTTTTTCCTGCGTAACCTCGAGAAAGGGAAAGCGAAGGCGTCAGCGGTTATTAACGGAGGGTTGATGGTCGATTCTACAGCCGAGGGATCTTCTAATCCCTATAGACCATTACTATCGAGATCTCGTCGTTTAACCGAGGATAGCAAAATTCATTAAAAAAAAAAAAAAATACATACAGTTTCAACCGTCCCATTTGTCGAACATGTTTTGCCAGTACCGAACGGACATTAACGAAGGAGCGTGAAAATCCGCGTGCGAAGTGCGATTCCGCAGAGAGTGACTCTTCCGGCTCTCGGCACGCGCGGCCGTCGGGTTGCTCGTTCACTCTCGATTTCAACGTGCCTTTATTGCGCCTCTTAAATTCGCATTTATGAGCTCTTATGTTCTCCCCCGCCTCGCTCGCGCTCTCGTGCCGTGGCGGCGTTCCTTCCATCCATCGTTGGTTATAGAGGTTGCACTTCTGGGTCGGAAAGCGCGCCGGGTACTCTCGGGGTACGTTGGAAACGTTAACCGCCGCGTTGCATCGCGCGCGACCTGCATACTCGGCCACCTCGAAATGCCCAACTCCGCAAGACAAATCGACACACCGGGCGTAGCCGAACGACCGTTATAAATGTGATAGATGTCCACCAACAATGGTGATCGTTAATGCGCGACTCGATGAATAATAAAAAGAGTACGCCGGCCGATCACGACGATGAAGAGTCGAGAGAGAAAGAGCGTCGGTGAAGTACCGGTTCGAGATTTTTATGAACCCAACGAAACGTGTACGGCGCACTACAGACCCAGAGCCGAACGGCCACTGTTCTCAAGTTCAATGCCCGATCGGCTATGGCTTTGTTATAGTTGTTGCGCCAGAGCTTTTACGGTCATCGACGCACTAACCCTCTCAGTCCGCGCTTTGCTCGCGCTCATTATTGCCATCATTTCCGATACCGCTCGACGAGACGAAAGAATCCGAAGATTTACAGGACCCGCAATCTACCTTCGCGCAGTCGTCGATCTCGTTACAGAATTTTCATTGGAAATTAATAGCTAAGTTTTATTGTACGTTGAGCAAAACGAATGGTCGTATTAGCCGGAATAATTATTCAGCGGTTGGTGGTCTCGACACTGATAAAAAAGTACAGTTGAAACAACTAAGATTCGGGCAGGGACGTTCAAATAAATATTTAGTTGGACGAACAAAATATTTTAATGACTCAACAATATTTTGGTGGAATCACCCAATAAATTGTTCAACTAACCAATTTTTTAGCTGTACCAACAAAATATTTAGTTGAACGTCCCTGCCCGAATCTTAGTTGATTCAACCGTATTTTTTTATCAGTAGATAGGTACAAAATATATTTGAGGCAAACAAAGTTTTTGTTTTGCCAACCAAGTGACGCATTCGGGCGGATTTGTCCGGGCTTTTGGTATTTGAACCATCAAAAAAAATGCCCATCTCAACAATCATGGAATGTGTGGTAGAAATTGCTTGGGAGCAAACTTAGTGTTCCATCCGTGGTCCCTGTTTGTGAATCGCGCCGTATATCGTATTTTAGAACCTGTAAAACTCTGCGGCAGTTACGTTTTTCCCTTAATCCCCGAGGTGGTAACTTTATAGACACGATCTTGTATACTCTCGGACTTTGTAGTGTGATCTTAAGAGGCCTAGACCTACAGGGATCGTTGACGAATGATGATCGACTATAAGTTATGGCTTCGCGAGAAGATACACCCCTCTTTCTTTCTCCCTTCCGCTCTCGCGGGGCGCCACTTAAACGAGCCGGAGAACACCAGCAGCAATGGGTCGTGGGCCTCGTTTCGGGCACCATCGGAAGCGCACACCGGCGAAGGTCTCTGTGTATAATGGCGTGTTGTGTGTGTATACAACTCACGGTATATATTAGACCGCTATAAAGTAATAAACGCATAAATCGCGCGTGAACGTTATTCGTGTTGATGGGCTTTTGACGGCGAGTCGATAATTGTCTCAACAAACCAGCTGTGTGTATCCGCCACGAATTATGAGACGCATTTTTCATTTTGGGTTAAATGAAAATAAATACTGGACCTAAATGCATACGCGGAGAGAATTACAAAAATAGTAAAAATATCCTAATTAAAAAAATGTATATCCTGATGTAATAACCACAAAAAATCACAGTAGCTATAGTCTTGACAGCTGATTTGTAGCAAAATGCAGAATTCTCGGAAGATCGTACACTGAGTCACTATGAAATTAGCTGCGAAACACGGTGAAATGGTAAAGAAATGGTGTCATATTTCGATGAAATTTCGCTATGGACAAACATGATTTTTCTGAAAAAGTCTTTATCTTCATGAATTTACATCGAATCGTAACGAAACCTGAGAAAGACGCAGATCATGATTCAAAGAAACTGCTTGCCAAATTTTGTCAAGAGATTTTTTGTCGATTTGGAGAACATCGGACTAATAAAAATATCCTGATAAAAATGACGTATGGTAGTTGGCTACAATTTTTCACAAGAAATTGTGCAGTACGCATCCTCTGTGCTCTGCGCGTACGCGATGAAAATAATTCGAGATCGAGGCGCAAAGCTGTGCGTTCCGTTGGGCGACGCCTCGCCCCGGCGCAAGTGGCGCGCGAGGTCTGGCACGAATCCCTTTCGCTCGGTGCTGGACCGGCAACTAAACAGGATTAACGAGAATTCGACAGAGCGAGAGAGTGAGAGAGCAGCGGCGACGCGATAGCGGTCGAGAAGCGCGTGAGATCGAGAAGGACGACCGAGATAGAAGGTTCCATCGTTGGCACGATCGCGGCCATGATGAGAACTCCTCGCTCCGCACACAGCGAGAGAACCCGCAGCCAATTAAGATATCGGCTCCCTCTCGTTCTCGTGGGGCTGGACCACGAAAACTGCTCCCAGACTCCGTCGGGCGACCAATCGCTAAAATTAACTGTGGATTCCTGACGCTCCGTCTTCCTCGCTCTCCCCACAAATCCTCCGCTCTCCGTCCGATTCTCACAATGTCTCGGCCTCAGGAATTCATACAAGTTTCCTGTGGACCCGAGCTGCCTCCGCGTCACATCTTCTCCGACTCCCTCGGCATACTCGTTTTAATTACGAGAATTTGGCAGAATTCCGAGAGGCATCCCAACATTGGAAGAGCCTCGATCGGTAGTGATTGAGATATCTGATATTTTTAACGACCGACGAAAAATGGCGCTCAGGATAATCTGATGGACGCCCGAAAGCAGCGTTATCCACTCTCGGGATTATTGTTATTATGCGTCATACTTATAACTCCGCTCTCCGGGGACCAATCGAATAATGTCTTCTGTGTATCGGGGAGTTATACGACCAGCGGACGAAATGACAATTTATTCCGAACACGACGCACCGCGTCTTCCGCAAGAGGGTTGAGAGATTCAACAAGATAAAGTAGACCTGTATGACCGGCAGCTTATACTTTCATTATCTTTTCGTCTCCCGCTGATATATTTCCGTAAGAATATAATTACCATTTCGGTCCCCGAAAAAATCGCTCCCCCATCTTCCGGGTTCGGATTTTATCGACGAGGCGACTCAGGATGAACGACCATTTTTCGTGACTCTCCCCCTTCATCCGTCCGCTATGCGCTGCAATAATAACGCTCTTCTATAATCCGCATCCTCCTTCCCGAGCACGGATCCGTGAGAAAAGCCCTCCACGACACTCCCCTTGTCCCGCGTATTGACATTGTACGACATCAGAGAACCTCGCCCGCTTCTTATTGTTGCTACAATGAAGAACAGAGGGGTTGCCTCTAGCAGAATGACGGAAGAGTCTGGGAGGATGGTCCACGATTACGTTATACGAGCCTCCACCGTAACAAGGGAAACCTCAGGTTCACCGAATTGAAACGAGAGTGGAGAACCAGCCAGCCGGAATCATGCTCCGGCCAAACTCGCGTCGATCCATCAAATCCGGGGCCAAATATTTTGGCTTCCGTGGCTCCAGCAACGATCATTTCCGTGGGAAAGCGGTTGTTGTTTTTCCCCGTCTCTTCTCGCGCGAGGAGGGCCAATGATAAATAGCCTGCCTACAGTACTATGCACGGTTCGAGCGCACCATCCACGATGCAACTGCAATTCAAACCTCGAAGCTGCTGCTTAGCGTCCGCGCGCAAAAATTCCACGAAGCGGCCCCGGCTCGAAGACTTCCGGGAACATTTCCAGCTGTAACTCGAGGGTTGAGAAGAAATCGAAGCTGCTGTTCGTGCAGAGCGCGATTGTACTCGCCGAAGAGAGCTGGCGTGTCGAGACGGAAGAAACGCAACTCTCTTTCAGCAGCGGTATTGCGGCATCATTGCTCTCGGTGCAATCTTTGCTTGGGCTGCTCGAAAGAAGCGAGACGAGCCGCGGAGCCGAGACTTTCGCTAAGAACCCCCCCGGGGAGGAACGGGAGAGGCGCAGCCGCTGCGATTATCATCTTCTCTTCTTTAAAGTCTCGGGGAAATGAAGTATGCGATATGCCTCGCCGCCGAAGGGGAGAGACGGATGAGAAAAGTTCGGAGAGAAGTGCGGAAGAAATGAAGAGTCGCTGCGGAGGGAAGGATTACCGTGTCGGCTCCGCGCGATGGCCGCTGCGGCGGACGCTAAACGTTTCCCAGAGAGGGAAGCGCTCAATCAATGTCGGACCTTTGTCTCCCCGGCCACAGTGAGATAGAGGTATTTCGCTGATCCCGAGGATGAAACTTTTAGCGGCGCGAGAACGCGAATGACCCGAGGAGGAAACGAGAAAGCTGGCGTACGGCGCTGCCGGCCATCGACTAGGGAACGAGACGAAGGAAGAAACGGAGAAAAAGTATACTACAATAACACCAATGAGGTACTGAAAGCCGAGCGGGGCGAGCTTAGTGACTCAATCGGCGATACTCCTCTTCCGTTTGCTCATCCCCCGGAGTCTGTATCCCTCATTTCTCTCGGGCAATCGCATCTTCGTGCTACCAGCAGCTAGCGTCGCGACGACCATCAACGCGATGCGATCTCCTTCTGGTCCATCGCATCTTCTCGCCTGTGCAGCTTCTACCACTTTCATCCCCGAGGACTTTGTCGACCCGCCGATGTATCGGCAATTCAAGACCCTTGTCGACGATCTTGATGGTATAAATTTTATCTCGCTTTATGTCTTTCGGTCTGAAGATGAATTGGTCTGGCTTTCGACTATACATTCGACTGTATATAAATTCGCGTCATCCAGAATTATTTTTATATCAACAGTGAGGTGGGAGTAGAATAGGGGACAGGAAAACGTTTCTTCTAGAATTCACTTCGAAACGAAAGTTATGATTTTCCGTATTTTCAAATAGTGATCTATTCACTGTAAAAAAAAAAATCGTATGAAAGTTAATGTGTGGGACTGGAAGTTTTTATGCGAAAACTGGTATATTAAATTTCTTGTACACTTGTGATAGAAAATTAATGTTCAGTGTATTAAAAACATTGGAAATACTTTATTTTTTATCATTTTCCTTAATTTTACTACGAAAGTAATTTAATTTTAATAGTTTACTTTAATTTCAATGAAAAAGTATATTAACTTCTCATCACAATTGTACATTACATTTAATGTCCCAGTTTTTGTATAAAAACTTCCAGTTCGTTGTATTAAATTTACAATTTATTTACAGTGTTTTCAAACTCTGCCTCCCGATGAAATCGACAAGCCGAATGTTTGCAATTCCCGAAAGAATTTATTTTTCGTTCGCTCTATTTTCCAAAAACTTGCGCGCTGCGAGGAAATAATCCTTCCCAGCACTACACATAGACGCAAAAAAAAAATTGGAATCGACGATGATCACAGCCTGCCAATACGTCGTCGAAAAAAATCGTCGACTCTCGCGCAAAGTCCAAGAGCCCCGCGTCGTCGCGGAGATGAAAAGGGGAGCAGGTGGTACAGTGCAGAAAGCACTGAGAGACAGAGAAGGAGAGAGGCTAGCGAATGTTCACCAGGTATACACCGTTGCGAGAGATACGGAGAGGTGTGCGACTGATTGGCCCGCTACGCTCGACCGTGCTCCGTCCTACTGTTATGGTGTGCACACATTCAGCGTGCAAAAGACGAGCGGTGATCCGCGAGAGAGCCGAGAGAAAGAAACATGCCAGCAACGCGAGAGGGAGAGACCCAGAAAATAAAGACAAACGAGAGATAATATGGCAGAGAAACAGAGAGAACGAGTCCTCGCTCCTTGCTTAGAGCTCGGTTTCGCGCGGCGAGCTCAAGGCGCGCGTTCTCGGCTACACTCTCGCTCGCTCTCGGTATAGTTCGCGAGCGCGGTAATACCCGCGTTGGCCTCTTCGCGTTTCCTCTCGCCCTCCCCATACTTCATTCCCGATCCGTCCGTCTCGCTCGAACCTTCGTCATTCCCGGCGTCTTGGTCGCCCGTCGTCGTCATCGTCTCTTGGGTTCTCCAACGCGCTCATTTCGCTCTCCCTTCAACCTACGCACGAGGCCGCACCGGCACCGGCTCATAGTCTCTCTTTTGCCGCGCTAGCGAGCCAGCTAGAGAGCTCTCTGCCAGGCTTTGGCAGCAGCACCGGCAGCCACAGCTACACACAACTCGGCTCTGCTCTCGAAGGAGCGAGAAGCTCGCCGCCAGAGTATTTCCGTTCAGCGTCGCGCATACGACTCTAGTTATATTGTGGCGTTAACATTGCGCGTCTCGCGCGCATTAGCCGGGCTTAGACGAGCATCGAGAACTGCGGGAATAAATATGCCCGTGGAGAATCAAAAGGAACAACGACTCCTGACGCAACAGCTTCGTAACGCTCGTTCGCCGATAGCAGTTCTTTCGCCGATACGCCTACCCTTCGAAAACGATCATTATAGATGCACAGTAGTTCGTTGCCGTTCGTGCGTCCCCGTATAGTGCGTGTCCAGTGCCAGGCTCGCGTGCCACGCTCCCCCGGCTTGCAGCACATCCTACCATCGCGAACTACGATTCCCCTCCTGCACGGTGTTCTTCGGTGTATTATAGGTTTTCGAGGAAATTGCATTACGCGAAGGCAGTCGAGGAACCGCGGGAACTTTGACGCCGGTGCCATCGACTGTACCGGACGGCGGCTCTATCGATCCCCCGGCGAGGCGCGAAGGACTAGGAGTCCCGTACGATTTTCCGCGCCCGAAGTTCGTCGAACAAGTTCGTCGTCGAAGTCGCACTTGGTCCGGGCTCGCAGGTGGCGGGAGATTGGATATCGAGGATCTCGGTCGGCGATCGAACGCCGCGAAACTTCGCTCGCGTGTTCGTCCGTACACAACGCCGTACCTGCCGTGCACACGGAACTCTCACCGGGCTCGCGTTATAAGTTGGAAGGGTTAAACCGCGTGCTGAGCACACACGAGCTTACCGCAGAACCCGCATCGATCGCGAAACAGTGTTATAGGGAACGCGACTCCGACAGCAGTACCGATCTAAGGTCCGCGTTGGCAACGCGCTTCGCCTGCTTATCGGTGTCCTCGCGCGTTCGTTCACTCCCGCTGGAACACACACGCACACGCATACCGATGTGGATCTCTCTCCGGGCGAGGGCTCAGCTGGAAATTATTGCCGGGACGGCAGGATGGACCACATGGTACCAAGTGCTCCGCCAGCATCGCGTTACACCATTATAGTGCCTCGGCCCTAACGACTCCCGGAACTTCTTCCGCAGCACCGGGAAGCTTAAAAACAAACAGGAAGCTCTCGCAAGTTCTCGGAAAAGTTTCGACTTTATAGTCTCGAATAGTGTTTTTTCTATCCCGAACGGTGAACCGTCGGATCTACTTTTTTTTTTAAACAAAGCTCCCTCGCGTCTGGGATAACCTTTTGTCACTTAGACAATGTTCCGCTCTGACGTCGGTCCGGAGAGGATAACGATTGACCGCGCAATTCGTGACCAATGTGCCTTCTGCGAGGAGAGAAACGAAAAGACAAAATCACTTCGATCGTCGCTGGAGAGTGTGAAGAGAATTTACGTTGGTTGTTTCAGCGTCTGAAAGGCCTCGAGGTATGGACTAGCCTTTCGCTGAGGCTCTTCGAGGTCTGTTGCAAAGGGCAAGAGCGTCTAGCGGGCTTTGTGAGCTTCGAAGGGATCATCAAACTATTCCGCATCGAGCCGACGTTGAAACGCGAAGCCCGACGCGGTCCAACCGACGTCGTCGTCGTCGGTCCAACAGAGCGACCTCTGCGCCGCCATTACAGCCGCAAGGTGAGTCACTTTTACGACTTTATATATATGCCGCATATACATACGTGTATCGACTGCTATTGCTGTGTACCGGGCCCGGTGCACAGACGGAGCTCTCGAGCGCGCCTTCCTTTTTCCACTCGAGCCGTTTCCACTCGAAGATCACGCGCGATTTCTCGTTTTGCTCTCCCGCGCTACCAACGCGAGACTCCATCGCGACCGGTGCAACGCCATTCGGGCGTGACTTTGTCTCACGCGTCGGAGCGAGAAGTTTTTCCATTCTTTTTTTACCTTCCGAATGTAAAATAATTCATCGTAACGCGAGACACGAGAAAAGTCGACGGAAGGAAAAAGTGTCTCGGATGCTGGGACAGGATAAGGCGGCGACGGTGTCGCTGCTCTATCGGTCGTTCAAGGTTTGTCCTTCGGGGGAAATGCGGTCGACGGCTGCGTGATAAATGATCGGCCCCTTTTCAGAACCGCGAACAATCGCTCGAGGATAGCCAGTGATACTTATGTATTCGCAATGTGCAACATCGTTGCTTTGAATTTCGACGTTGCGGCGTTCGCGCTGGGTAATTTATGATTTACGCGTTATAAATTAAGTCGACGATTGGCCCATTGGGAATTCGGGGCCGGATCGGATCTTCGTTAGGGCCGCGCTCGGGAGATTCGCGGCGCGTAGGAGCCGCGGGATGAGACCGAGGTCTCTCATTAGCCGGGCCCAGCGACGGAGACGGATAGAGAACGGAAGGAGACGAAAAAGGAGAGAACGACGGAGAGCGGATTGTGCCAGGGGACGGAAGAAACGGGAAAGGGATGGCGGACGCGTGTGTAGAGCCAACTATCAACGCGAGCAGTTCGTTTGGTCCCCGGTTTTTACGATCCTCCACCTATATAGAGTCAGCCGTGGCGGCGGCTGCGACCACAGCAGCTACTCGCGCACGCCCGTTCAGCATTATTTTGTTCATGGACGCCCGGCGAACGAACACCCCGTGGCCTTTAGCGTTCGTTTCTCTCCTCTCCCATTATTTCGTTCGTCCGTAACCGCCGCTGAAGCGAGGGAGGCCGTGAGGATTCGGTTATTTTTCAGCCGCCGAGCGAGGGACTCGGGGTGATACATAAAGTTTATAAAATAACGCTGCTATCTAAATTATATCCCCAACATTTCGCCCTTGTACCGAGGAGATATATGCATGCGGCGAGCGGACCACCATTTTGGTTCACGATATTCTCGTCCGACCGCAAATAGCCTTGCGGCCGCGGAGAGGGATAAGGAGACGCGCGAGGGCAAGAATCGACGGACTGAATAAAATTCAGAATTTATGGAAACTCGCGTTGCAAAGGAGGGGAAGGTCCGTTTTTTTTTCTTCCTTTTTCGATACTCGCGCTCGCGATGCT
>JAPYZD010000460.1:0-34914 GCA_030522725.1 Ichneumoninae sp. B BG-2022a
GAGCTGTTATCACGATAAAGATTTAATCTAGATTTTGAGCAGCACTGACTAGGGACTCGTTTTGACTCGACCGTCCTAAGGTAACGGTTCAGATTAGTTTACTGTCATGGCCGCCGTCCAGAGACACCGTAACCGCAGGCAGTCGTGTACATCTGAATGTTTTCACACTCGTAACATATTTAGAAACGTCGATTTTATTTTCACACGCATCGCGGGCAAGCTCTTCTTCATGCGGCGAGTATTTCGTTCCGGCGTCGATGAGAGTCCTACGTTTACAGTGTATAAGTGCATTACGACCCAACAGTTGTCAGAGCAAATTGGAAGCGCGTACTCTCGGGGACGAAGCCCGCCGCGGGGCCTCGTCGTTGTTCTCGTCGTGTGTCTAGTGTCTCGCGCGTCGGAGATATTAAAGTGATTCAATATTCGGCCCCGGTTCAAGGGTCACGCGTGTAGGAGGGACACGTCTCTCTGTCCGTACTGTCCTGGTCGCTCGCTCGGTCATATATCACAGGGACTGCCGTAGCCGCCGGCGTGCGTGGAATAATTTCACGAGAAGTTCCACGATCGGTGCGGAACGCACGCACACACAAGTACATATGCTGTTCTCTCAGCTGGGAAACGCGCCACGACGAGTCGCGAGTAAGTCAGCTGTTTCGACAGGTCTACGACGGGATTGGTTTTACCCTGTCGATGCGCTATCGGCATTATAAGTGAGGAAAGGGGCATCGACAATTTATCGATCGAATGTAAAAAAACGCTAAAGTTAAAAAAGAAAATGGCCGTCTCTCAGCTGTGAAACGCGCCATGATTGGTCGCGAGTAAGTCAGCTGTTCCGACAGGTCTACGACGCGACTGCTCGCACAGTGGACGCAACTCTGTTGACCAACTATCAGCATAAAAGTGAGGTGAGGATCGTCGACAGTTTAACGAACAAAAAACAAAATAAATAAAAAATTTACATTTTTTATTTAATTTTTAATTTTATTTAATTTATAATTTTTTAAATTTAAATTTTTTGCCTCATGCAAAAAATAATGTCTGACGTTTCGGGCAAAAAACATAATACATAAAATTATACAACGCCCCGAAATGATCGAAACAAAATTATTACATTGTCGAGTTCGTACGATGTTTAACGTTAGAAATAATTATTTCCACAGATAAAAATACGTGAAATATTGATAGAGCAGCAGGGGTAGAAACGCATGCAAGCTATGTCAACTGGTGTCCGTTCAGAAATGTTCTTTGGATAACATAGAGAGAGAGAGAGTGCTGCACTGGTGCGGATGCCAAAGAGAGAAGCTAGTTTACCCGCGACCCTGTTGCGACTGGCCTACAACGGGTTTGATCTCCCAATGAACGCGACCCTGTCGATAAGCCATCAGGATAACAGTGAGGTAAGGATCATCGATATTTTTTCGAACAAAAACACCAAAAAAATGGCCGACGTCTCGGGTGGAAATGTTTTTTTTTTTATAAAAAATTAGACCTTTCCCCAAAGTTATCGAAACGAAATAATAACACTATCACGTTAGTACGATGTTCAATGGTAAAAAATATTCCTACAGGCAAAAAATACTCGAAAAATCGATACATAGAATAAAGAGCTGCAGAAAAAAAATGAATCGGTGTGAAACACGCAAGTTTGCCGTTCCATCAGCTGGGAAATGTGCTATGATTCGTCGCGAGGAAGACAGCTGTTCCGACAGGTCTACGACGGGATTGATCTTGCAATGAACGCAATGCCGTCGACGAGCTATCATGAAAGTGAGGTAAGGATCATCGGCATTTCGTCGAAGAAAATTAACAAAAATGGATGAAGTCTCGAAAAATAGATGCCCCAAAGTTATTGCCACGAAATTTAACGTTAAAAAACATCATGCCCACAGATAAAAAGTACACGCAAGACTCGAACGTAGAACGAAATGTAGTGGAAAAAAAGTGATCACCGCGAAACGGACGAAGGCTGCGAACTACAACGGTGTGTGCAGGACCACAACAGGATTCATCTCACAACAGACACATCGGCCTACCACTTATCAGCATCGAGATAAGGTGAGTGCCATCCACATTTTATTAAAGAAAAAAAATCCTCAATTCGTAAATCGACGATTTTTTTTTCAACTTTTAAAATTATTCGGGCCATTGCTCGAATTTATTTTTATTTTTTTACAAATTAAACATTTTTCTATAAGCATCCGCAAGATGCAAGTCAGTGAAAATTCAAACGATGAAATTATTGCCTTTGTAGGCTTAAATAATACTATACCCACAAATGAAACAAATGCGCTTAAGATCGATACTCAGTGAAACGGTAAAAAAGCAAAACAATGTTTGTTAAATTAAACATTTTTCTAGAAGCATCCGCAAGATGCAAATTAGTAAGAGGAATCGCAACATCTGTTCGCAATCGAGTAACTTCGTCTAGGCGCTTCATTGTTGCGAGTTCTATCGGTCCTCCCTGATCTATGGTTCTCAGCGTGCGCCGGTGGGCCGTTGCTTCCACGAAGCTCTTGCGATTAATACGTAACGTTAATGCTCGGCGAAAACAAATACAGCCGACGATACGAGCGTTGAGCCCACGATAAAGATGGAACCAGTAAAAGTTCGTAGGGTAATAAATAGCGTAGCATGGGCGTGCATGCATATTACGAAGTAGTTACAGTGTGCCCTAGCGAGGCAGCTTCTATGATATACGATCGAGTATAGCAGTAACGTATCTCAAACGAGCATCGCTGAAATTCCAATCGTATTCTCATTCCACTCGTCCAATCGTCTCTCGCCACAATGGAATGTCAGCTGCGTAGAGAGTCGTCTCGGGATCTTTGCCAATCGAAATACAATTCGCCGTATATAATCCACCCGACGTAACGCAACGGTGATCGAGGGTGGTATCGGTCGACTCTCTCCCTCAATTCTCTTTTAAAATTTCAGCAATCTCATGATTCCGTCTCGATGGCTTCGAACGCGTTATTACGCATCCGCGAGACACACGGCGTGCAGACAAACAATTCACGCTGTCACATCCAACCAGTTTTTCGTCTGGTGTGCAGTATACAGTCGGGAAATAAACATCTCATGGAAGTAACGCGCCCAGCAAAAAAAAATTATTTGACGGCCACCGTTTATTTGGTTTAAGTAAAATATTTATTTGATTTAAATCAAATAAATAATTAATAAGTCAAATAAATCTTTATTAAATCAAATAAATATTCATTAAATCAAATAAATATTTTATTTCAGCCAAATAAGCCGTAGCCGTAAAGTAATTTTTTTTCAGGGTGCTGTTTGACGATTGAACGAATGAGAAAAAGGTTCATCCCGCATTCTATACAAAAATGCTGTGTGGTTACGCATTAGTGTTATCACACATAGTGCCTCACCGTTAGGTGATCGGAGCGGATCGCACTATTTTTCAATAATTTTGTGGGTCAAAATGCTACGAAAACATTAACTACAGTTTATAATAACCGTGATGCAACAAGTGACGCAAAGTAAAGCATAACCTAATTTGGCTGACTTACTTACTTCCGTCAAAAACCAATTGTTGCCAATCTGATAATATTACTTGTACGGATACCGTCGATATAAGTTTCATGTTTTTTTAATACTTGCAAATTAATGCATTCGGAGAAGTCGCGATGTGCTTCTGTTAGAACGCCCTGATAGCAACTGCAGCTCGGAAGTACCGAAACACGAGTTGCGTCACACACTAGTAAATTGTTAAGCGGCATTTTTTATAAAAATTCACGCATTGCAACAATAATCAAGAGTAAAACCCGCTTTTCAACATGCCATCATTTTTAAAAATATTCAACAAAAACTATTTATTATTAGTATAAATTGCCTTCTATGATGGTAACTGGGAAAGTGACGGAAACTGGGTCGTTCGCCTTACATAATACCCCGATGTCCCGTACGGTGACCGAGGATGGTGTCGGTTCAATCTCTCTCTCAATCCTCTTTAAAAATTTCAGCAATCTTATGAATTTGTCTCCATGGCTTCGAATGCGTTATTACGCATCCACGAGACACACTACCGGCAGGCGGAAACAATTCAGGCTGTTACATCCAACTGGTTTCCCGGCTGGTGTCTGCAGCATACAGTCGGGAAATAAAAATCTCAAAGAAGTAACGGCTCCACGATTCAACGAATTGGAAAAAGGTTCCATCCCGCCTCCATATAATAATGCCGTGTGATAACGCTAATGGTGATGCACGCTCCGAAGTCTCCGAAGGGATCGGAAGGTCGGTCCGGTATTCCGAGATAAAAAGCTCATCGGTCCGAACTCCACACGGCGCGCTGGTAGTGCCTGGTTGTGGGGAATACATATATATACATATGTGTACATATATACGTATAGGGCGTTGATCCCGCGAATGGAGGAAAACGGCATCTTCGGGAGGGTGGTTTCGAGAGATCGTCCCTGCGTTTTCCTTGAGGGCGAAATAATTGTGTGCGAGCATCGGTGACGCTGTCTCGCGAAGCAAGTGCAACGCCAGGCAGACCTCTAAGGTCGGAAACCGGAAAACTTTCGAGTTTCGTTGGAGCGGACTGGCGGCGGCAACTTCGTCGTCGTTGTTGCTCCGAGACACTCGCTCGTCTCCGTGTGGGACTGTGTACGCGCCGAGCCCGCAGACAATTCGAAGTTACTTTGGATACCCCGGTGCACCGAGAGTGCCACCACTACATTCTCGCGATAACCGAGAAACAATAGTCCAACGTCGATATTCTCAACTCCAACGCCCCACGGACAAGAGTTTTTCTCTACTCTTTCGACTCGAGCGTATCTCAGCTAGACGCTAGATTTATCGACATATTTTCTTAATCCTCGAAACGATTCTATTTATCTTTATTTAAGATCATCGGATTCGATGTCGTCTGTTGGAAAAAAGAATTATCGGCTGGTTCGTCATTGATCCGGCCGAGGAGCAGGTGTTTAATATTTTCTATGTTAAGACTTACTGGTCTTTTAGTTTACAAAGTCGCATCGCCAACTGCCGTCGTTGGGAATCCGGAGCTTGGCGAATCTTCCGGTACACTGGGAGAAACATCTGATCGAAATTACCATAAATCTTGTAAAATCCGACAGAACTTTCAGGTATCAGGGAACTATAGCGATATTCTAACAAAGATTTTTATTAAACTGAGCACATTTTACTAGAAAATATGGTAATTTCCGCTGTTGCAGATGTTACCCAAATGTCCCGTAATTTCTGCTACAATATACTTTCTTACTAGAAAATATACTAATCGGTGGCGTCGTGATCGCAAATAGGTTATTTTAGGTTTGTAGGTTAGATTTGATTGACGAAATTCCCAGTTTGTATCTACGAAATTCTTAGTTTTATCCACCGAATTCTCAGTTTTAATCCGTGAAATTCTTAGCCAAATACACAAAATTTGGCCAACCCGCCTTCTGGAAAAAAAATTACCATATATTGTTGGGTACAAATTACTACGGGCTGTGATAAATTGTCTCATATCGCTAGTAGTGGCGCTGATCTACCATGTTGCCTGGTCGACGTTTACCATATGGCTTGGTAGTTCTTGCGAGATCCTTCTCTAAGTCCCTAACAGAACTAAAGTGACCGCAGACCGACTGCCAATAGCCAGACTAATGCAAAATGTGAACTTCCTCTAAAGTAGCTTATAACCTTGATTTTAACTTCGTCTTTCCTACAACAACCCTTGCAACTATCATATAGTCTTATATTATTGACTTGTAGTTGCATGGGGATTGCCGAGTCCATCATCAAATCCGAGTTGCACAAAGGTTAAAAATTTGCACAAAACGATCGGTCCCGTTCCAGTATACTCAGAATCTCGTCACAGTCGCCCAACTCGCAGATTCATGTCTAGCCTACAACCCTAGTACGACCACGACTACGATGCAACTCCGAATCTCTGCTTGCACCACTTTCTAAGGGTGTAGGGTAGAGCGGGGCAAACTGGGACAACGGCGCAAAACGGGGTTTTTGGGCAAAACGTCATTTTCCAATAATTTTTGGATGCCCGAATGCGCCCTATCGGATACATCAGGTTTTTCTGCCCAGTTTTGCCAACTTGTCCGATCCAAAAATGATTGGAAAATTTAGTTTTGCCCAAAAACCCCGTTTTGCAAAAGGGCCTCTCGTCAACGTACGACCCAGTTGATCGTCACGAGAATGAGCCTTTATCGCAGTTTGTTGCACTCCGATTCCAGCGGAAGGGATCGGGTAGAGCACTACAAGAGCACCGATCGAGTTACCATCGCTTCGAACGACGAGAGACTAAGCGCGAGAGGTAAAAGGGGCTTCGATGCACCGGAGACGGGGGAGTTCGCGGATGCGTCGGCGAGAATCGAACTTTTCGAATAATTCGTAGAAAAGTCGTACAGGGCGGGCGAGAGCGAGGGAAAAGCGCGGGTGTTACACGGTGGGGACAAACAAGTCCATAAAGACCTCCCTCGCTCCCGTTTCCTCTTCTCCCCGAGCTTTTCATCCCCACCGGGAGTCGCGGGAGCGCTCGCGCTCTCGCCGCACACCACGTCGTTTCGCGGAAGTTTTACATTCGTGACCTCGTCGAGGTGTGTATTACAGCGGTGAATAAGCCCGCGGGGACTTCGCCCGGAGGGAAGCTTCGGATAGTGGAGAAGTTACACACACTTCTCGATCTTCCGAGATCGTTCCGTCACGAATACACCAACGTGCACGGAACAAACCTCCCGGCAATCTATGAACATCCGCGTTACGTAAATAAAGAATTTTACTCGTACGAAAATTCGCGATGCGGAAAGGACGATACAGACGGAGGCACGGAAGGACATGCAGGAGCGAAGAGTTTTTAGCAGGAAATTGCCTTTCAAGCTCCTCGACGTCTCTTCTTATTTCGGGAAATTCGGAACTCACGATCGTCCTATCCGATTTTTGGACCATTACGGGCGTTAAATATTCGTCGAGCTCTCCGTTGCAGCTTTCATGTATACGAATTTTACGCTTGACCTGGAGAAATATTCACGACCTGGAGAAAGTCCTGCCAATGTTTAAACGATTTCGATCGATCTGTTTTGATTTTTTTTTCTTTTTTTTATGATTACGAAATTCAACCAAATATTTTCATACACAGTGACGTGTAAACTAACTTTTGTAATCGAACGCAATTCGCTTGAGCCGATATAATCAATTTTTCTTACTTAATTATATCCTCGTACCAAAAAAAGCATTTCATTGGTTTCGGTAATTTTTTTCTTAATATCCAAAACCTATGAGGCTTTGAATATGAGGCATTGAAATGAAGTCACCATTTTTTAAATCTCTGTCTACAATTCTTAAAAATCCAATGCGACATATTATTCTTTCAATTTCACATGGACCTTATAAGAATCCCAATTACAGTTTATATAATCACTTTTTTTTCGCAACCGCAATCCAGTAGTTCTCGAGTCGACGAAAATAAAAACTTTCACTCATTACTCCCACCTCATTCGAGTCACTTCGTACGATAATCAGCCCGTTATTTCCAAATTATACATAAACACGTTTGCACTTTTAAACAGATTTTTTTAACAAAAAAATCTTACCATTAGTCGACCTCAGAAAATATTTTTTCGCGGTTTCCGAGATTCCTTTACGACGAAAGAGATAAAAACATTACGAAGATTTTGCCTCACTGAGCGAATTTAAACGAGTCCCATAACTCTCGAGGCAGGGGTGGTTGCGATACGCGCTCTCCCTCTTCCCTATCTATAAACCGGGCATGGCAATTAGTCTCGATTAATTCCTCAAAAATGAGAAAGGAACGCGTGCCCGGTGGTCTGCGGTAGGTCGGATGTGTACGCGATATATAGGTGGATGCTGCCGGACCCGACGCTACGAGTTCGAATAATAGAGAGTTGGCCCGATGAGGCTAAAGGCTAACCACACACGAGGCCGGGCTCGTACGCCCGATAGTTCTCTGTATCTTTTTCCTATATCATGTGCGTATGGTTGTATACATATGCTTCTCGCGAGCTGCCCACGTCTTGGGAACGATACGTGTGTATCGTCGGCCGAGAGTCGAAAGGGCGCAAGTCCCATCAAGTTGCACTTAAGTTACGCCCTTTTTATTCTCGGCCGGCGATTTAATCCCGCATACTGTATGCAAGCATCAGTTCTCGCAGTGAGTTTAGACGCGCTGGCGCGCGGAGTTTAATGCCACAGTGCGGCCTACTTAGCGGTCAGCTTGATTAACATGGAGTGATTAATGGTCGCTCCCTCTGTTCATGCGAGAGCAACCCTGAGAAGCTTCGTGGCTCCTCGAGCGAGAGGGAGACGGGGGAGAAAGAGGGAGGTAGATCTAATCGCACGATATTTATTACCTCAGCGTTGTCCATACCGCGGGGGCCACTCTCGAGAGCGGCAGCACGAGGTTTCGCGTACACTTTTTTTTTTGTTTTTTTTTCTTTTTAGGCATCTCAGTCGACCCTCTATATACCTTGTCTCCGGCAACACACATACGCGCTATAGACTGCACTTATCAGCCTATTGAATTTCATTTTTTTTTGCTTCCAATTAATTTATGGTTTTATTATTATTATTGTTATTTATTTATTTATGATGAGGCGCTAGGACTGACATTCCTTAAGGGAAAGCTAAGCGCGTATGGAGTGAGACAGAGTAAACATTTCGAATCAATTTCTCTCCAAAATGATTCTATAAAATGAAAAACCGTTTCGGAGAAAAATGGATTCGAAATGTCTTAAGGCTATGTTGATCCTTAGCCCCATCTTAAGGTAATCCTTGCGAATAGTCGTCACTTTGCATAAATTTTAGAGACATGGGAGGGCAACACTTCTCGATGGTATAAAAATCTGAAAAAAAATCAAGCATATTAAAGGTGCTGAGGAAATTAATTTGGCATAATAATAATTCCAAAATGTTATTAACAAATTCATGAAACATAAACATTTTTAACAAATTTCCCGGAATCCTAACTTTTTCTTCTGACTTCTTCTGAACACGTATGCATTTTTTAGATTTTTAAATTCACTTTGAATTTTGTGAGTTTCCACAAATTTTTTCCATATGGAAAAGAAAATTTTAAGTGAATTTAGAAATTACGAAACAAAATCAATTATATTGGGAATACTTAGCTTGGCTAGGTTTTCACAAGAGCCCATGCATAAAACCTTAATTTAGGCATTAACTTTTTCGACAAATTATTCGGGAACCAATCCTGAAAGTTCGTAATTGAATATTGAAAAAGACTTTAACTACACTGATATAAATATGTGAACCCCAAAATTCACAAAGGTAGATTCCAGAGGAGTACCTTAAGAGCCAAGACCAAATACAAAATTTTAGATAATAGTAGTGGGCAAGAATGCAACAAAAATCACACAGAAATAAAAGTAATTAAAAGTTGTCGAGAACAGAAAAATATTTTTTTCTGGGTGCGAGCATATGTTCCCCCCTCCAGGTCAAATAAATTTTATATTCGTGAGCAGGAAAAATATTTATGTTGAACTTCGATAAAATGATATCGAGACAATATAATTGCGAGTGCATAGTTGTTTCGGTATTGTCACGACCACCACAGGTACACGGTCAAATACCGGTACCGTACAGTTTCCCGGAAGGCTCTTTGTTGTTATCAAAAATATACGCGAAAGGGTATCGAGCGTGGCTGCCGGTTGTTCCTGTTCCTGTAAATCATGAGTGCGATGACGTGTTTGGCTATACTTCTCTCGTTCCTCGTTCCGTCCTGAAGACGTATCGCGGGGCGGGAAATAGGGGTGAGGGGGGGGGGGGGACTTTTCTCTCGTACGTGTTGCGTCAGCGTTACTACGGCGCCACATAAGTCTGACTGAGCTTACGATGGCTCTCTCACTCCCCCCCTTTCGGTCGAACGGCGAGAGAGCGAGAGAGCCTCGTTCTGCAGAAGCTCTCCCAACGGCACTCTTTTCATTCGTTCCATTACACCCGCATCTCTATTTGTTCATATATATATATATATTGTGTGTACCTATCTATGTCTCTCCGTCGTTCGATGATGCACTTAAAAAGTTGCCCGCGACATCGACTGCGTCTACGGAGAGCAAAAGACGTCAATCGACGGACGTAACGATTTTAGTGAAGACAAGTGTTTCACCGATCGTACCGTCTCGAGCGGCAAAAAAATTTAAGGCGTATATTACAAAATATTTTTTTAATATATTTACTTAATATATTAAAAAAATATATTTATTAATCTAAATATATTAGATTTTTATTTAATATTTATTTTGTTCATTTGTGTATTTTAAGCCTTTATCGATCACTGAGAAAAGAGATATTTATTTTTTGGGCGATCATCAAGGCAAAAAAAAGAAATTCACTGTAATTAAAATGCAAAATATTTAGACGTATGTAACGACATATAAATTAAATTATTTTCTATAAACACTGAAAAATTATAATTGAGTGGAAAACTGTTTTTTGACTGCCAGTTGAAGGGTTAATGCAATATGTCTTGGTATATGTACGAATATTTTTTTTTCCGTCTGGTATCAGCTCATTCGTGTATTTTAAGACTTTAACGCCCACCGACAAAGCGATATTAGTTTTTTTTGGTAGTTATGAAGTCTCGGAAAAAATTATTTGACGGCCACCGTTTATTTGGTTTAAGTAAAATAAATATTTTATTTAAATCAAATAAATATTTTACTTAAATCAAATAAAGGATGGCCGTCGAATAAATTTTTTTCTGGGTGTATAATTACAAAACAGAATATCTAAACGAATATACCGACATATAAATTAAATTATTTTTCCCTAAACACTTAAAAATTATAATTGAGTGGGAAACCGTTTTTCCATTACCGGTTAAAGGGTTAAATGCATACAGATATAATTGTATGTTTTACGAAGTTTTTTTCCGTCTGGTATCAGCATCCAATAGTCGCGATGCCGAGAGGCTCTCTGTACACTCCGCATAATGAGCTCAAATAGTGTCTCTCCATCGGAGTGTTTGTGCAAAGATTTTTCCTCGAGCACTTTCGGAGCTCGCGACAATCCATTCTCCGAAGGCAAAAAAGAAAAAAAAACAATAGAACTTTTCCACAATCGGTATTAATTGCAAACGTTTTATGAGAGTGACGCACGCAGCGGGCGCACTGACGCGAGCAATAATGTACGAAAGAGATGAGTTTACTCTGCAAAGACGCGGAACACGATTGCGTATCCCTGAAATTCCAAGCGATTCTCCGAATATATATATATCTCCAGTTTATTTTTCTCCACGGTATCTCGGCGCGCAGATAAAGCGGACCATTCGCGGAGATCAGATTTCTTTTTTGCCCCCTCTGCCTCTGCCCTAGCGCTGAATTTTTGGTTTCCTTGCCAGTGGTCCAATCCGCCCCCGCGCTCTCGAGACCCGCCGAAACTTTATCGGCTTCGTGTGGCTTCGACGGGAAAGTCGCGCATGCCCACATTTGCCCGGTGAGTAAAGTAAGATCTTCGGATGAGTTTTTTTTTTGCTTTTAATTCGATTGAAATACCTTGCCGGCTGCAGCGGGCGTATTCACGATGACGTATCGTCTTAATGAGTAGCGATATATCGATAAGGATCCGATTTTATCGCCCGGATCATCTTCCAGCCGGGGGTGTGCGTTACACTCCGCGCGAGAGAGATCCGTCGTTTGATGCATGCACGGGCAATTTCTCCCGGCAGTGCATACGGCATAAAACGACCGTCGAGAGGCAAAAAGGCGTATCCCACATGATTCGCCGTGTTAGACGGTGTCGGACAAGTCCTTCTGGTTCTTGGCAGTCGGTGTGTATCAAGTGACTAAATCAGAAGGAAGTGCGTTCGGCGTGTAAGCGTAGAAGATACGCCCTTCTGGCTTCAGTCACTCGATACATTGTGGCGAGGTTTTTGGCTCGCATGTCCGCGTCGGGTTTCAGTGTAGGTTTTTGTACGAGTTTCTGGGCGAGTTCTGTGCACAGTGGACAAGGTTTGAACTATTAACAAACCTGCTAATAAATGTCTACAACCGTAACTTTGTTAATATTACCAAAAATATTCACAACTCAAATATTTTCTAAAAATAATGAAAATATGTATTGCGGATGTTTATGAACAAGAAACTTTGGTACGCATCTTACTGTGTGTACGTATTTAGGCAAAAGATAACAACCTTTTTGCCGGAAACATCCACAATTTCTTTCTTGTTAATTATTTATTTATTTATCAACGGGCAATATCCTTTTAGAGATTCCGATAGTCTTTAAAATTTGAAACATTCAATATATTATGTGCAGATTATTGTATATTTAATGTATTTTAATAATACCAAAAAAAGTTATTAATTTTACAAAAACATCTGTTCATTTCACTTATATGTTTCGTAATATTAACGAGATCCAGTTTGTAGACGTTTTGGGACAAACGAAGTTTGCCATAAGTGCAACTGTTTTTTTTTACTCTGGATGCTATATAATTTATCATATTGTATGTACGTGTATAGAGGTAAGCGGGACTCCCGAGAGATGATCCTGGAGTGAAAGGGAAACGAGAGATGAGATGGAGAAGACCCGCGGAATGCGCTCCCTCCCCGGTTGTATCAGATCATTCGCCAAAATGCATATATCGCCTGCCCGGTTTGCTCGGCCTGCCTGTTAGCAATCTCGAAGAGCCCCCGCATTAATTGAAATCAATTCGACGGCGCCCGCGGTAGTCGGCCGCCGAGCAGCAGAAGCAGCAGCAGCAGCTATATCCAACTCGTCCGATCGAGAGATATTAAACTCGCGGTCGCGAGAGGTTTATATATCGCGTGTTTCGACCGCCCCGCTCGCGTTTCTCGAAGGTGAACGATATCGTGGAGACCAAGGGGCTGGGGGACGGGGGGGGATAGCGCTGCTTTCTGAGGACGACTTAACGAGCCTCGAAACCCTCTGTACTACATGTTAATTAGCCGACATGTTCATTTCAAAGGCCATCGGGGTATAAATTTTAAGACTACACATGTACGAGGATGTGGTGTATCGTATCGTTTATGGGCACGAGCGACCGTTGACCCTCCGGCGGATAATTAATCTACTCGCGTGGGCACGGGACCAGAGGGCAAGAGGACTATTAGACATTTTAATATTTTGTCCGAGCGTCGGAGATTCAATCTAGACGAGTTTACGATACGAGTTTAATTTAATTTTCGCCGGGACAATTTTTTGGCAAAGCAATATGTCTGCGATAGTTTCCTTGACGACTTTTATTTCTTTTGCTGTAGAGGATTTAGATGCGAGACGTAACATAAAAAAATACTTCAAGGTTGAAAAAAACGAAAATCTCGCTGTGAAGAAAGAAACAAAATTGGTATCCTGAGCAGAATCACAAGATGTATTCTAGGGATGTGCGAATATTCAAAAAAATTTATAATTCATCGTGAATTGAATATGAATAATTCGTATTTGAATATTCAAAATATTCAAATAATTAAGAATATTCGAATGATTTTAATAGTCTAAATGTTCCAATTAGGTAAACGAATTATTTCAATAAGAAATATTAATTTGAGACTTTATAATGGACCATAATGGTCATTATAAGTAACGCGATAAACAATGCGAATTGATTTATAACAGAATTTGTTGTACACGTTTAAGGTTTGAAAAAGGGAATAACTTGTAACCGAGCGTAAGTTCTTCAGCTTTGTAGTAATCAATATTCTTCATTCAACGAATCCAATTTATGTGCTCAGTTTCATTGTGATCGGAATTTCATCATTCGAATATCCAATTCACAAAAATTATTCGAAATATTCGAAGTTTTTGGATCATTCACAAATATTCAAAATATACGAGTTTGTTTGAATTATTCATAAATATTCAAATTATTCGAATTATTGAATATTCAATTCAAATTTTTGATTGAATATCAATATTCAATTCGATTCAATTCAAACGCTGTTCGCACGCCTTTAATGTATTCTCGTCATCGATTTGAAATTGAATTTTCTTAAACATCGTCGTATTTACATTATTCGCCTTGTCATTTCGAGACAAGCAGATCGAGTTGAAAAAATAAATAATTAACAATACAAAACAACTGTAAACGAACAAGATGATTTCTTAGCGATTCGGCACGCATCATTACAGCGATGCCGAGTCAAAGTACAGCGAGAGCAGAAAAATAATCGAGTCGATAAGACAGGCGAAATATCCCGTAGGTAGCCGTCGAGGCGATGATTAATAAATCAGATATGGCGTTGAGAGAACAGTTTAACCCTTGACCCGAGAACGATGCATCCATGCCTCCTCGCGCGTCGGCGCGCGCATGTCGCACCGCGCACGCACACACGCGCTCTTTCGAGGTTTCGCCGGGAAGACAGAGAGCGACTGCTCATTCCACAGACTTCCACGTGCAATCAGGCCCGTCTCGAACAAACTTTGTACAGATAAACGAGAGAAGGACGAAGGGAGGTTCCTATAAAAATGCTCAGGGCGAGATAGGGCATTCACCACTGTGAGAGAGAGTGTATCCGGCACTGTGGGAACAGCTTCTCCCCATGGGCCGAAATGTTAATTGTTGTTTTAATTTATGAACAGTTCTCTCGTTCTCAGACTCCCCCCCCACCCCATCTCGACTCGTTTTATTTTTTTCCGAACCGTGCGAAAGTGAAACCGAAAAGGCCGCACAACGACGGGCATAACGAACTTCGCACACCGCGCTCGGTCAGTAACAATTAAAAATTACACATCCGAATTTTCACAGACTCAACGCATTTCTTATATTGCAGAATTTTTTTTTATGGACTTTGATCGTAAGATTTTGGGAAATTTTACGAACGATGATGCATTCTTGGAAAAGCTTTTTTGCCAAAAATTCATTAATTATTATTATTTTTTTTGGGCATTGAGATTTTAAGATTATATTATTTCAAGGATTAGAAAGATTAAATAAAAAAGAAATTGTCGGTATTGACATTATTCTCATATTTTTATATAAAAAAATATTTTGTCATTGGGAAAGAGGTTTGGCTGTTAACGTCATGTGAAAGTCACGTGACGTTTGGGAGGTAGCGTTATTGGGGATCAGACTGGAGTGAGAGATTTTCACATGGCGTTAAAGGGTTAATTGTACTCAAATGTAATTGCTCTCTGGGCTTGGACGATAATACCGTTATTTCGTACTGCCATTGCGATATTATAGTAGACAATCATAGAATCTGTGGGTGTAGACGCTGGAAGCACGCGCGAGTTGCTCGAGTGATTCAGAAATTCTCTCGGAGCCGCGGACTGACAGGCGAAATGGGTCAGACGAGAGCCCGATGCGGGGCTCGATAGAGCCAGAATAACGTCCCGCACCCGGACGATTACCATATGAATTGGTGGGCAACGTGAAAAGAGCTGTCCGTGTGTAGCCAACGAATTGCTGCGAACTGTGCGAACGCGTAGCTGCGAGAGATACGCTTAGTTTCGTAGCCGTACGACGTAGAGAAAACTTACAGTGGACCAAACGGAACGTCGAGCAAACCGGACCGACGTTTGAAATTTGTAAAAAAATTATAATTATTTGTCAAAAATAATAAGTAACAATAATACAATGCTAATAATCATTTGTCAAAAAAAAAAGTTGGAAATTGAAATTTTCATATAGCTTTCTCATAATGTTCCTTTATTCGCAAAGGTTCTTCTATGAGAGTGCATTTTCTCTATTTTGGGTTTCCTCATGGAGAAAGATTTTAAATAAACCCCCATAAAAAAATTTATTTGATGGCCACCGTTTATTTGGTTTAATTAAAATATTCATTTGATTTAAATAAATATGTATTTAAATTAAGTGAATAGTTCCTTAAATGAAATAAATGTTTATTTAAATCAAATGCATATTTTACTTAAACCAAATAAACGGTGACCGTCAAATAAATTATTTTTCTGGGTGAATGTAAAAAAGTGAATTCGCGATGGATTGGCAACGGAAACCTTTCTGGCCGAAAGATATAGATTTAGCCTCTCGTTATAATGCAAATTAATGATATCTATAGACCGGGCCATATTGACAGATATTTGTGTAACTATTGCGCTCGAGAGGATTAAAGGGCTGATGGTTGTACCGTTGTGCCCCACTGTTTAGGCGATTTGTACCACTTGAGAGCTCGTACGAAACTAACGACCTTACAGCTTCCAGACTGCTTCCTATTGTGTGTGGTCCATTGCGTGTGCGTGCGCTGTCATCAGTTGTCGGAGCTTTGGCGCTCAGCTCTCCGCGATATGACGAGGCATCATCCGTCGTTCCCTTGTCGACGCGTATAGCCCGCACGCACTCCCACGCATCGTCGCCGCACAGTAGAAGACTGTTACGACGTACGTGCGGTAGGCACGCGAGGAGTACGAGCCACGCGACCGTTCTCGTTGCGCAGCACTCTCGGCCGCGACTCACGCACAATACATCGCGTGAGTTCTTGGGGCTCTTCTTCCTGATGCTTATATATACATGCATGCCGATCTCTTTGATCGTCCAAGACTCGTTTCATCGACGACGGCGACGACACGAACACCTCACACATGGTACAGTAGAACTCCTATTTGGTAACTTAACTTAATCGTTGGGCTTACTTAACTGGGTTCAGTGAACTCTTTACCGCATCCAGAAGAACAATTATTTGACGATTGAGTCGCAAATAGATATTTATTTGAATTAAATACATATGAAAATATTGTAAAATATCATAAAAAAATTGAAAGTAGGATAAGAGATATAACGAGTTAAGCTAATAACATATCGCTTATGTTATTAGTATAAGGGAATTAGTAGATAAGGGAAAAAATGTATTCGGAGGGAAGGGGGCACAGTGTAAAAAACCCTTAGAGAGTATGCAGAAATAAATTTGAATCTATGTATCTATTTGCGGATCCCTCGTCAAGTACATACTTTATCTGGGTGCATGGCAACCACTTTGCTTTTCTTACTTTCTGTTTCCGCCCGCTCGCCGTTATTGGTTCCGATACTCCCCGCAGCCGATGGAGCGTCCAATATGGTAAATTCAAAAACTATTCTCCGGGACTAGAAAAGGGGAGTTTTACTGTACATCGCTATCTCGCTATTTGCTTATGTCTCGCCCTTGCGTGCGACTCGCGACTTCGCAAACGATCTTAAATATTTATCGGAAACGCCATTGCCTCTCTATATTAGGGTGTTTCTCAAAAAGGACATTTTTTTATTATTTTGCTCCCACCCTTTTATGGTATAGATTTAAATCTTAAATCGAACCTCGCGATAGACGGACCCAAGCAAAAAAAATCCTAAGAGGTTACTTTGTACGCAAAAAATTCGACAACTTCTTTGGTATTTTGTACAAATGACGAGTGCAGTAACTTTTAAGATTTTTTGCTTAGGGCTGCCGTTCGCGAGATTCAATTTCAGATTAAAATCTATACTTTTGGAGGGTAGAAAGAACTTTTTTCAGCAAATTCATCCTACTCGACATTTTTATAGTTTTCTTCATACCAATTGAAAAATCGAAGGCTTTTGTGTTTAATACAAAAAATGACAAAAAGTTAAGCTCCCACCCCGTAGAACAATATATTTTGATCGATAAAAAATCCAGCGAAAATCGGTCGTTGACAATTGAGTTTGAGAGGCGCCGCATTTTTCGGTAAAAACGTCGAATGCACTCTTAGGATTTTTTGCTAGGTACCGTCTTTCACGAGGTTCAATTTCAGATCGAAATCTGTCCTGTAAAAAGGTAGGAGGAACATTTTTTAAATATCCTTTTTTGAAACACTACAGATCCCAAATTGCAGATCGATGAAACTTTGATTTATCGATGTGATCGATATTATCAATTTTAGGCAAAAAAGTACCCCGCGCATGCGCATGCGTCTCAAGTTTACGCATTGTGCCATCATCACACAACAATTATCCGCGAAGAGTTTTCAATTTTTCACCCGTCCGCGTCGTTCGAGGAACTTAAACTCCGTTACATGATTCCGGAACGAACCTCGGGAACTCGTGGATCTCCGAGTCGTCGACCACCTCCGGTGAGACTCGCCTCGAGGTACGTGTTTTGTAACAGCTTGCTCGTCTATATCGGCCCCGAGATTCCTATCGTTACACACGACACCTGACCATCCCGGAGCCATCCAGCGCCACGTGATACTTCCGATTTTGTTAAATAACGGATGATCGAGTTTTCGACACGGGGTCGGATGGGATATTTATTATAAACTAGTCGTTATCGAACCGCATCGACACGAGAGCGCCATCGAGTGCAAACGACTCTGGCGGTTGTACAAACTCGGAGAATGATGAGGAATGGAGTTTGTTTAACTATCGTGAATGCTATGCTGGGATGCTTTCGTGGTTGTCGAGGTTGTTAGGGATTGTCGACGATTTCATCTCCTACAAGACCTCAAAAGTTCTCCCGAGTTTGTGCGTCTTCTTCGCTCAACACGGTTGGCTGTCTTGTAACAGGCCCGCGAGGTCAACGAACTTACGCCATCGGGGTATCTTCAATGTTGTCGAGAAATGAAGGGTCCCAGGATTTTCATCCGCATACTTCGATCGTCTCCAGAATTGGGAAAATAATGTAATAGGCAAATAGTGCACTACTCCTTTAAAAAACATTTAGTTCTATTACCCATTTTTGAGAAAATGAATCATTTTCTTTATCCACATAAAAAATTAACAATTTACAATGCAAGCGAGTTCAATTATCTATTTTTATAACCATGGTGGCGAATTCAGTTATAATTTTATTTTCAACGTTGGAAGATGAAATTTCAACGAAAATTATTTTTAATTCTGACCGTCATTTGGGTACAACTTTAAACAATTTTAATAAAAAATGGTTAGAAATTGTTAGCACTTTAAAGCATCAGCTTTGTTCATACCGCTGAAAAAAATTAAAACTCTCTTGATTAGTATGGAGTAAGGCTGGAAAAAAAGGAAAGAGTTTTTAAAAGTCATCCTTTGAGGATGACTTTTAATCTTGAGTAATTGCAAAGTCCCAGCGACGAGTGGGCGGACTGGCGAGTGGATGAGAAAATAATTTTAAAAAATACACGAGATGAAGTATGAGATGAAGTGTGGGTGTGTCGTACGAGCGGGGAGTTACTGCGAGGCTGCCGCTGCTGCTGATGCTGCAGGTACTTTTGCGTCACGAAAAGTGAGAGTAAATACGTGTTTTAATTATATAAGCGTCGTGTCGGATTGCCACCTCGAGAATTAAGCGGGCAAGGGGTCCGGCGCAGGAGAACGTAATTTCAGAGCTTTCAAGACACGCGTTGTTGTTTTGCCTCCGCTCGACGAGGTAACGAAAGGGCCACGACGAAGGTGGCGAAAAGTACATGGATATGAGTTGGCCTCGCTCATGATCGGTCGAGGTGAAGATTGCAAGGCTCGACTCTCTCGACACTCGCGCGGTAATGAACATAAATGGCACAGTGCAAACCCTCTCGTGACACCACTGAAGAGCGATGACGGACTTTTCGCTACAAAGACGTTGTTGACCCGGAAAACATACACGAAAATTCCTTTTCACGTACGGATACTGAACATTGATTTTTTCTCATTTTAATTAGTAGTTTTATAAAAATCTAATATTTGATTTTACTAATCATTGTCTAGTTATTAAATTCATAAAAAGATAATGGTAAACGTTACTAATAACTGTCTACTTATTAGTTTCATATAACTATATTATTAAATGTTACGGATAACTGACCAGTTTTTAGTTTTACAAAAAAAACATTATACATTTTTTTTTCATTCAATTCGTGTTCCAAGATGACCCGCGAAGATGATCGATATATACAATTGCGTGCACCCAAAAAATGATTTATTCGATGGCCACCGTTTATTTGATTTAAATAAATATTTATTTCATTTAAGTAACTATTTACTTAATAAAAATAAATATTTATTTAAATCAAATATTGTACTTAATATTTTACTTAAACCAAATAAACGGTGGCAGTCAAATAAATTATTTTTCTGGGTGTGGGCAATTGTCCTAGAAGTTTCGCAGTAACGAAGTCGAATAATTTCTTCCACGAATTTTAAAGTCCGCCGTATTCGAGGAACAATCCTCTCCTTATTGCCGGTGATTGTCATGGAATTCGAGTCATTTGAATAAATAACGAACTTTGGCTGGAATTGACTCGTCTGGACCGGTGGCAGACTCCGCTCGAACGCGCCTCTCTGTGTACGTCGTAGTTTCCCCGGAGACCGGGTCAGTTGGTTTCAGCCTCTTTATTTAATGGACGCCTCGGCGTCTACGTCGGAACTCGCCCTCTCGAGTGTGTTTGCTCGTTTCACCGCGCTCCGCGACTATTGACTGCGGCCGAGACTAACTTGGAATCTCGGCGAGAAAGAACCAACCGGGATCGGAGATGAGAATGAGCCCGCGAGACTTTTGCGTGAGCACACAAGTCATCACGCACGTACACGACTACCAATGTCTGCGTTTGTTCTTCCTCCTACCCTTTTGCCCCTCGTAAGCACACACGAGCACGCTTTTCCATGCGTTTCCTACCAAAAATAACTTCCATTGATTTTTTCCACCAGCGTCTTCTGAATGGAGGGAAAAACTTCGTTCATGAAACCTACGCATCTCGGATGCGAGATACGATGGAGAAGACATTGCAATCTTGAGTGGGCAAAATAAACAGGAAAATAAAAAGTTTCTATTTTATAAACCCTTTAACGATCGGGTGATCGTCATAAACCCTTTAACGATCGGCCGATCGTTAAAGGGTTTATGGAAAGAGTTTCGGAAAAACTAATCATTATTTCCTTGCAATTATTGAGGTCTTTGCCGAAATAAATTCATTCGATTCAGCTGGAACAAAAACAGGAAAATAAAAGAAGTTTCTATTTTCGTTAATCATTTAACGATCAACCGACAACTGGTCAATTCTTTCTTTGCAATTATCAAGTTCTTCCCGAAATAAATGCATTGTAATAAAAACATAGATTATCCGATCGAAGGCGCTGAAATGATTAAATTCCTTTTAGAATTCGAAAAGTTAGGCGTTCCACGGAATTTAAAGGTACATTAAAGTAGTCATTGGCACCGTCAGCCTCCTTGTCACTGCTAAAAAAAACAACACCCGTCGATCGTCGAGCATCTGCAAGTGGTCATAACGGTGCGTGTTTTCCCGTCCCGTCGTCTCCCGCGAATGTTTCCGAGCTGGCTTTTCATACGTGAAACGTGTCAACCCGAGTTCTCGGCGGTGCAAGAACGAGCCGCATTACGGTCCCACATATACTCGCGTCCGTCGTATTATTTGCAGCCGCGTACCTCGCATTGCGTGCGGTACGTGCGTATGGCGCACGCCCAGACGCGTCAGGAACTCGCGCCCGTAGACTTTTTTTACTTCATTTTTATTTTTTGTTTCACGCAGTTTCTTAAGAGCCTGGCCTGCCTCAACAACAAGCGCTGTGCGGCGCGAGTTCACGCACAGCCAAGTGGCGCGTTTCTCGCACCCTTCCCTCGACCCCAACGCCTCTCCTCGCGCATGCAATTTCCATCATCATCCGTACACCAAGTTCGCCTCACGAGCAGGCTGTTGTGCCGTATGACGAAACCCATTCCTGCTCGGACAACTTGCGAGTGTGAGATTCGATGATGAAATCTAAAGAAGCAGCCCCTGCCCTAGAAACACTTCTTCATGGAACAGTTTAGTTGGGTGTTACCAATACCCTAAGTGGAAATGTCACGCGAGACGGCTACTGGCCGACGTTAGGCCAGCACTGGCCGACATTGGGCCAGTACTGCCCCAGCGTCTGGCGCTCTGACTAGGTTGAAGGGCGACCCAACTTCCCCAAAATGCAAAATGGCACAGCGAGGCAAAACGGGATTCCAATAACTTTTGGATGATAGCGATGGTCATTCGTGGGGCAAAACGGAGTTTAAAATCCGGATGTATCGTTGACACGAAATGGGGCATTTAAAAATCATTGGAAAATTGAGTTTGCCCCACTGTCCCGTTTTGCCGCGGTCTTCCCTATCTATAGATGCCCGAAAACCTAATTTCCTTTCCTCCCCAAAGATCAATAGTCAAGGCGAAGATAGAGAAATCGATTTGTTACCGACCGAGTCTGTCGCATGCCCTTGAGTGCTGAAGTTCCGAGTACCGGGTACTAGCTCGGTACTTGACCCTTCGATACCCGCCTCGGGTAACTCAAAGTATTTGCCCAGCTCTCCTAGGAGTCCACAGCAGCCTCAAGAGCGTCACGCAGCGTCCCAACTGCGTTGCAGCCAGCGGCGTGACGCGCGTCTTTCGAGGGCCCGAAAACGACAGCGTCGTCGTCGGGGTGCGCGAAGCTCACCGACTCGCGGAAACCACTCTCCCGAGCAGAGAGATCGAGGTGGAGGAGAAAGGGAGGAAATGGATTTCACCGCGGTTGTTTCCAGACTCTGCCTCGCTTCTTCAGCTAACTCTCTTTCTCTGGTCCGTACTTTTTTCTGGCTGCACTCTCGTCGCCGTCGTCCTCGTCTCTCTCTCGCCCGCCCAACCCCGCGCGACGAGCGTCCTCCGCACTTTCGAGTTTTCCGTCCCGCTGTGTCTCGTGTCTGCGGGCACCAGTCAGCAACGCCCACGACGTCGCCGCTTGGGGGAGGCTGGGTGGCGGTTTGGTCCACGAAAATGTCAGACGAAAATGTCAGACCTCCACTCTCCACCCCATTCTTCCTCTCGTCGGGCTCGTCGCGAACGAACGGCAGAGAATTCCACCCCGCGATGCGATACGATACTCCCACGCGTGGACAAAGTAGGGCAAAGTCGATTCATTCATTCACTGATTCATAGGGCTGCGACGCTGCGCTCCTACGCTCGCGAGGGTTGTTCTCGCAGCGCTGGAGCGTGCGGTCGAAAACACACGCTGGGCCACCCCCGCCGCGAGTTAGGCGTATGAGATACACTCGTAGACACACTTTCCATTAACGGAAATAATTCTTGTCTCGACGTCATACCGACGTTCGCACCGGGCGGAGAGGATTTCCTTCTTGTTCAGCTTTCAGGGTCGAGGGGGGAAAGCAAGTGCGCGGCGCTTTTGTCGTCGTTTCTCTTATTGGGGCGAGGAGAGAAGATACGGAAAAGGTTTGCGGGTTTAACGAACATTCCTTGGTTAGCATCGTCCGCACACTGATAACAAAGTACAGTTGAATCAACTAAGATTCGGGCAGGGACGTTCAAATAAATATTTAGTTGGTCGTACAAAATATTTTAATAACTCGAAAATATTTTTGTGAAATCACCCAACAAATTGTTGAAGTAACGCATTTTTTAGCTGTACCAACAACATTTTTTATTGACCGTCCCTGCTCGAATCTTAGTTGATTCAACCGTATTTTTTCATCAGTGCAGTATGTTTGTCGTTAACTTTACAATTTTATTTTGTTACTTTTTTGAAATGTGGAAAATATTTTGATGATTTTTTGTTGTCATTATTTTTTTGGTACAAAGAATACGGTATGTTGAAAAATAAATAAATTGTTACATTAATGAGAGGATGAAATTGAGGACGTTCGCGGAGAAGAGACGTTGGTGTCAAACGTTGAGTTTCAGGGAAAAATCCAAACACTTCTCGATGGGATAAAAATCTGAAAATAATCGACCATATGGGAGGTGCTGCAAATACTGTTTTTATGTAATAACAATTCGAAAATGTTAGTGCCAAATTAACGATAAAAATAATTGTTTAACAAATTACCCGGCACCTTAACAACTTTTTTCCATAAAAATGTTTCGATTATTTTTCTAAACACGTATGAATTTTTTCAGAATTTTTATTGTCATTTTTGAAACTCGCGTTTTTCTATGTTCAAGTTGTGAGGAAACGTAAGTTTCAAAGATTACAAAAAATTCTGAAAAAATTCATACGTATTCGGAAAAACAAACGAATTATTTTTATGAAGGAAAATAGTTAAGTTGCCGGGTAATTTGTTGAATAATGATTTTTATCTTCAATTTGTTCATACCAAAGTGGAATTATTATTTCACAAAAACAATCTTTGCGACACCTCCCATATACTTGATTTTTTCCGATTTTTATCCTATCGAGAAGTGTTCGAAATTTTCTCTGAAACTCACGTCTGTCAGGTCAGGACCGCTCGAATTATCTTAAATGCACAAATTTTTTTATTTTTTAATTATTTCGAGCCTTTTCGTGAATGGCTTCAATTACTTTATTTTTAAATTATTTTTTGGTATACCTTATTCTTAATATGGCTGTGATAAAGGATGTCTTTAATTCGGCTTTGTCGAACGATCCAGAAATTATTGAGAATATCGGAAATTCCTCGATAGACCGTTTACCACAATGGCGCAATTTTGGGTAACAGTGTGACAAGCTCGACTATCATAAAAACACTAAAAGAGCAAACAGTACAAAAAAAAAACATTTT
Source organism: Ichneumoninae sp. B BG-2022a (assembly GCA_030522725.1). Taxonomy (NCBI): domain Eukaryota; kingdom Metazoa; phylum Arthropoda; class Insecta; order Hymenoptera; family Ichneumonidae; species Ichneumoninae sp. B BG-2022a. The sequence continues at coordinate 24,351 of JAPYZD010000460.1, forward strand.
GTAGGACATTCGGATAGCGATCGTGAAATTTGAATACTGTAGTGGGTGCCTGGAAAGGTCGAACGTGCACGAAGAAAACGAGACACACATAGTCCATAAAATATAATGGAGGATCCTGCGCGAAGCTCTGGCTAGCCGCGGTCTCGGTTGTATATCCCGAAAGAACATTCGGCTACGGAGACTGGCCGGATATCCCATACTCAGCTAAACACAATGCAACCGTCTGTTATATTTGGCGGTGAGCCATTGTCGATAACCTTTGCACGAGGCTGATGGGAACCTTTCCACTCAGACAAGGAACATAAAAAAAATTTGATATATATATTATTTTCCTAAATTTTTATTGTAATTTTTATTAACGAACATAAAAATTTATTTTATTGATTTTTTGCTCGAGGCTAGAAATTCGATCGTCCATTCACGCATAATTAGCATTCTCGATCTCCGACCAGTCGTCGCTCCGGTAACTTTTCGACGGTCGCGAACACGGTTAATTGGCGAAGGCTAGAAAATTCCACGCAATTAAATTGCGGACGAAGAGAAACGAGAGCGAGAATTCTCGAAAAGATGCTGGAAACGAAACGCCCACGCCTTCCAAAACTGCTCGAGTTAAGTCGTCGCCGAACGTACGACAGAGGGAACAGTGGCGACTACGCGAAACGGGAAAAACCGAGAATAGATTCTTCGCCGACGAGAGAGAGCGACCCGCTATGGCTCTTGGATGACAAAAATAAGCGAGATTCGAGGAAAGAATCTCATTCTCGTACGGAAAGCTGGCGAACGTTGTACATCCAACGCTACGAACTTCTGTCTCTTCTCCGCCCCCGCGCTGATATTGCAATATAAATTCTTTCGAATATAAAGATCATTCCGCTGGTTTCACAGCGTATCTTCGTGCGTGAGTCTCTTCGCGTCTCGATCGACTATTTTAAATGAAATATCGTCGAATGACTTTGACCAATTTCCGGGACGAGTTTTCGGTGAAAATTATTTTCTTCTGGAAACTTTGGCAGAGATCTTAGCAAGCTCTCAACCTTAGGAGGGAACAGTAACAATATGGGGCGTAAAATAGAAATTTTAAAAATGTGATTGCACCGAATGAATGTTTAAGAAATTGATTCTTTGTATTGAACATTTTTTCGGTGCAAGTATTTTTTTAAAACTTTTTCGTTTACGTTCATTTATTAAATCCTTGGGAATAGTGTTCACTGCGCATAAAGTCCCGGGTATTGTAAAAACTTCTCGATGATGTAAAAATCTGAAAAAAATTGTTCAACAAATCTTCCGGAAACATAATTTTTTTTTTAATGAAAATTATTCGTTAATTTCTCTCAATGCGTATGAATTTTTTCAGATTTTTAAATTCACTTTGAATTTTGGGACTTTCTACACTTTTTCCCATATTACAAAAAAATGGGAAATGAATTTAAAAGACTGAAAAAATTCATACGTATTCAGAGAAGTGAGCGAATCACTTTCATAAAAAAAGTTAGTTTTTTTATGAAAGTTTAAAAGTTTTTTATTTTTTATAAATTGGTTAATAACATTTTGTAATTATTATTATGCACAATTAATCTTCTCAGCACCTTTAATATTCTTGATTTTTTCAGATTTTTATATCATCCAGAAGTGTTCGCAATTCCCTATGATTTCTCTGAAACTTATTCGAAGTGAACACTATTCGCAAGGGCAACCTTAATGAACATAATGTATGTCCCTGAACAAATATTCCCTGTAAGCCTCGGAGTTGGAAAAAAAATCTTGTCATGTACACGATATTGCCAAATCGTACAAATCAATACCGTCAGATTTTTATATTTCGACAGAACACTATTTAATTTTCACCGAAATGAACGGTAATTTTTTACCCATACAAGGATTAGTTTTTGTAAAATGTTTGCAGCTTCAACGATTAATTTTTTTTGAAACCTCAAATCGCTCCAAATGTCATATTCTTCAGCGAAGAGAAAAATTGATAACACACCTAGAAAAATTATTTATTTGATTTAAATAAATATTTATTTCATTTAAGTAACTATTTACTTAATTAAAATAAAATAAAATAAAATAAATATTTATTTAAACTGAATAAACTGCGGCCATCAAAAAATCTTTTTCTGGGTGCAACCATCCTTATCATCGCTATATGCAAAGTAATGAAGGAGACAACGGAGTTTCCTCCCTTGTCGCATTGCACAGTAATAAATTGAAAACAAACATCCACCAAGGGACTTTAATAAAACATTGTTAATATCCCGTAATACAGCGTGTATTACACACTCGAATGGATCGACCGCTTAGCCTGCCGGTGGATGCACGCCGCCGTCGCATTATATTTCAATCGACGTCCCGATGCATCAGTCGGATCGTAAATCAAACGCGCGCGACCATCGAGACGGTACACGCGCCTCGCAGCAAATTTATTTTCCCCATCGAAGCGTCGGTTAATTTCTTGCGTGTAGTGCACGTCGCCCTTTAATAGTTTTACACAGAGCAAACCGCGACGCGTGTGGTCTCGGTGCAGTTTATACACTCGGACGGCTCTTCCTCTCTCTGCCTTGGCGCATTCGCGGAGCTAAATCATTCGGTTGCTTTTAATTCTTCGACGAAATTTCCATATCACGTTTATCTTTTTACTCAACCCGAAGAAGAAGAGGACGAAGATTAAGACGATAAAACAACAACAACAAAAAGAAGTTGGAAACAGCGCCGCGTTTATTATTCAATTTTTGTGCTCTCAGGGTGGTCTCGCACCCTGAAGAAACTGACGATGCCCTCGGGTGGGAATTTCATGAAGTCGCACTCGTACCGATGAAGAGGGAAAAACTTAGCTTGGAAGGAAGTTATCATCGCTTGCCAACCGCTCGGAGGGATCGATCTCGATCCGAGAGCCGTTTCTTCTCGATAGAGCGGACCGGGGCAAAATGGCACAGCGGGGCAAAACGGGACTGTGAGGACGAAACTCAATTTTCCAATAATTTTTGGATACGCCATTTTGTTCCAATGATACATCTGGATTTACAAACCCGTTTGGCCCCACGTACCACCATCGCTACCATATCAAAGTTATTGGAGAATTGGGTTTTGTCGCATTATCCAGTTTTGCCCGGGTGTGCCGTTTTGCCCCGGTGTGCCATTTTGCCCCGCTTTCTCCTACCCGAGGCTGGCCATCTCGCGGTCTGCAAGGAGGAAAGTAAGTGCGGGGCACTTTTGTCGTCCTTTCCCTCAGGCGCCGTCGCGAATATCGCGGAAACTGAGGACAGGGGTGAGGGTAGAAGTAACGAAAAAGGCCTGCCGGTTTAACGAACATTCTTCGCCCAGAAACTTTACAATTTTATTTTACGTTAACTTTACAATTTTATTGTAAATTTTTTGAAATTCGGGTAATATTTTGATGATTTTATTGTTATTATTTTTTTTAGTAAAAAGAATGCAGGATATTGAAAAATAAATACATTGTAAAATTAATGAGATCAAAATTGTGGACATTTGTTAAATGTATACAAATTTTTTACCGATTCGAGCCTTCTCATGATTTGCTTGAATCAAGTTTTTTTTTAAGTAATTTTTTGTTATACTCTGTCTCTTATGCAGCTGCGGTAAATGATTTCTTTTATATCGATATGGACAAACACGTTTTTTCCCAAAAAGTCTTCAACTCTATGAATTCGCATCGCGTCGCATCAAAACCTGAGAAAGACACAGACAATGATTCAAACAAACTACTTGCCAAATTTTGTCACGAGATGTTTAGTCGATTCGCAGAACACCGGACTCGAAGGATCGAAGATCACCGTCAAACGCACAACTCTCGTCTTTTTGTCTAAGAACAGTAAAAGCGCAAACAGTAAAAAAAGAAACATATTTCGTAGGACATTCGGATCGATCTCGATCCGGGAGCCGTTTCTTCTCGACACGCGACTCCGGACATCTCGCGGTCCGCAGTATTCAGAGCTCTCGTGCTCTGCAGAACGGTATTTGTTGTACCTTGTGTTCTCTCGTTGCCGTCTCGCCCGGTTTCTTGATCGGGCGGGAATCGAATTTGGCCAAGACCCAAATCGATCCGCGGACCGTCGGTGACTCGGGGATTCCGGGCTAGCCAGACTTGGGTAGCCGGAAGTGGCAGGTCGATGGTCGAGGGAAACGTCGAAGTGCTCAGGGACGATTTCACTCCGGTTCGTCTCTTTCTGTTCCATCGATCTTCGCTCGCTGCCTATCTGGAGGAAGAGTTTCGATGAATCTTATCGATGGACGGAGACCGGCGTATAACCGTGCCGAGAAAGGAAATTAGATATGTATGCCAGAAGGAATAGCTATCGGAGACATGCACACGCGAGCTCGCCGGTGCATCGACCCCCGAGCTAGAACTGCATCGCAAGAACTCACCCAAGTAATGAATGAAGTAGGGATTCCCATTGACTATCTGCGGTGACAAGGCCCGTTGACGTCGCATGCCGTATGCGGATACCTACTTTCCCAAGGTATAACTGATACCTCGACAACGCGCGTCGGAAGTCTTCGATCTGTGTTGAATAGACCGACTACTACCCGAGACTCGACTATCTTATGCAAAGGCTGCGCCGCAATGATGGAACTTTGTTTTCGATAACTTGTAACTGTTCGCTTGTTGTGGGAAATTATTTTGTTGGCACAATACTTGAAAATTGTTGACAGCAGGTATATATTCTTTTTTCAATGTCTTCAATTCTCGTCGTCGATATCTTTGGAAAAATTGACGAATGGCAATGCATCTGGGAGAAAGTTTTTCGAGCAGAATTTAGTTTTGTTTTAATAAAAATTATAATCAAAAGTATTTAGATGTAAGAATTAAGATAATTGCAATTTTTCAAAATCACACATCTTGATACAAAAAGTGTCTAGCTGTTCAAATTTTTTTTTTTCTTCAACCGCAAAATGACAGTTGAGGAGGGTCGGCTCAATTGAAAAAATAATTCGTCACAGCTATCTCGAATCGCATGCAATATTAGTAAAATGAATTATGCATGCCATGGGTTATATTCTCCAAAAATGATCCGTGTATCGAAGCTTTAAATTGGCTCCATAAGTAGTAAATTAGTGATTTTTTTATCCAGATTTTTTATCCGACCGACTTCAATGTTAGAATATACAGTCAAAGTAGTCAATTTGTAAATTGTATTACAAATAAACTATACGGTCAAAAGTGTTCAGTCTTCATTTAGAACATATAAAAAAATGGAGACTTTAAGTTGGATTTCGTTTGATAGACAATCTTCCTTAAACGGTGGACGAACATATATTTCCACTCGATAGCATTTTTTTCCTATTTCGTGGTAAAAAAAAAATACTTTGTAAATTCGTTCGCACGTTAAATGTAGCAAAAAAGTGTGAAGCACTGCAACCCTGCAAAGTAATGAATGGAGGACCGTCCAGAATGAAAGTTGCGCAATAATGGTATTTATGTATACGAGTCAGGCAGTTGCAGTTTCCGAGCAGGATTCTAGTAGGTCGGTCCGACTCCAGCCTCGGAATCCTGGGGGGTGTAGTATAGTATAGTACATCGCCGCTACTGGTACTAATATAACGTGGACGCGAGGGCGACGGAACGCGATAACGCGAATTTTCCGAGTAATTGTTTACGCGTGCCAAGTGAGTTATTTGGCACGTGGCCATCGCCGGCTGTGGCGAGTGAGAGAGGGCGTCGTCGCATCGTGCACCCACGTGCTCGGCCGACTGCCCGCGACACTCTAACGCATTCAATCCTCTTCCGTAGCACCCGCAGTGTCGGGCTCGACGCGGGGGCGATCTCACCTGCCGAGATCGCTCGTCGAGCATCGATTATCAACTTGTAAATTTTTTTCTCTTCACTTTCCCCCACAATAAACAACCAAAAATTATTTTAATAAATATGGTCCGATCTACACCCAGAAAAATAATTCGTTTGACGTCCACCGTTTATTTGGTTTAAGTCAAATATTTATTTGATTTAAATAAATATTTATTTCATTTAAGTAACTATTTACTTAATTTAAGTAAATGATTATTTAAATAGTTTAAGTAAAATAAATATTTTACTTAAACTATATAAACGGTGGCCGTCAAATAATTTTTTTTTTGGGTGTAACACGAAAAACTCATTAAAAATGGTGGTCCATAATCACTACTTTAACCCTTTTCAATAAAAAATAAATATTTTTAAAATATGAATTAGTCGTGAGGCTAAATAAGCTTTACTCACGAACTGTAATTAGGTATTACGGTTGCATTATTTTTTATTATTACAGAATATTATGAATTTATATTATATTATATTTCGCGTCTCTCAGCCTGACACCCAGAAAAATAATCTACTTGACGGGCGCCCCGCAAATAAATATTTATATGGTTTAAATATATATTTCCTTAAATAAATAAAAATATTTATTTTTGTGTGCCCGTCATATAAATTATTTTTCTGGGTGCAAAACCCAAATCCATTCGCAGTCGATACAAGTCTACAAACTTCACTAAAAAAAAAAAGAAGAAATGCCGATTTTGTTTCGACAAATTACGACCACCAAGAGTTAGCTCGTAATCCCCAGATAAATCCTTTCTCCATTATCTCGGACAACTATCGTCCCACACACGGTCCGTACGTTGCATCACCCTCGCCCATTCAGATTTCGGGCGTAAAGCGTATGAGATATAGCGCGCTCGATTGTGTAGTGTACTATGATGAAATCAGAGCGTTTCGTATATGCCCTACGATTGATCGTTCGCACATACATATATAAAATACACACATATATATTTTTATTTTCTCACTCGCTCTCGCGCGAAGATCTCTCCTCCGTATCTCGGTAGTTTCGGTGGATGCGTGGGAGGGTCGTTGGAGGCGATAGATCGCCGATGTTGGTATTGCCAGTGGCACCGGCTCTGTGTGTGCCGCTGGTAGTGGGAGGACGAAATAAGGGTAGTTTGAGGGGGGTTCGTCAGTTTCCGGGTTGTTCCGGAGTGAGTGAGGGTGGCGCGGGTCGGGAGGGGGCGGGGGTGGGGGTGAGTCGGGGGTTGGAAAGCGACGGCGGCGTCGTCGTCGTCGGCGGCAAGTGAACGCGGCGGTGGCGGGCAGGAGCCGCGAGCCACGACACGACGAGGCGTCGCGACGTCAGTAGAGCGCCGCGCTATCGACCACCACCGCTGCCGCCACGAGACACTGACGTCGTCGTCCTCGTCCTCGTCGCTCACCGACCGACGGAACGGAAGGATAAAACAGTTCAATTTTCACCGTCGTCGACGACCGTTCTAAAAAAGATCACTCGAACGGATGCGAACCTAAAAAAAAAAAATTAATAATAACGATAATACCAATATTGATAATATTAATATTAAAACAAGAAAAGTAAGAAGGGAAATTTTATTTGACGGAGTAAGGGAGTAAGCCGGTCGTTGGAGAAGCGAGCGGTGCGAGAAAAAGATTCCAGAGACTATATTTGAAAGTAAAGAAAAAAAAGTAACAATAACGAATTATTTCGATCAATATTTTGCTCGCTGGTGGTTGAATTTTTTAAAGGAAAATTTTAAAAGATAGAAGAGGTTACAATATTAAAAATTAAGTATCTTGTGCCATCAACGACGGGTGCTATTACGAGTCGGTTTCGGGGCCGGTGCACTTCGGCAACGAGAACGGGGCCTAAATCGCGTACCGGCGTGCCGGTGGCTATCAGCGTCGACGCGCTTAACCGTGAGCCACCACGCGCTCCGAAGTGCCGCCTCTCGTGTGACTGCTGCCTGCCTCGTCTGCCGAAGGACCAATCTGTGATACCCAATGACTGTCCATCGAGGGACCACGGGACACACATGTTCGTTATAAGGTCAGTGATTTCGACGCTTTTGGTCCCTACATTTTTTTCCAATTTTTCCAACCATCTAACTATGCGAAATTATGCGCAGCGGCAAAGTTGCCGAATCTGCAGAGATTACGCAATCGTGGCTCGAGGATCTCTGCCTCGAAATGCACTAAGAAGTTTTTATATAATTTCCAATAAATGAGAGTGATTTTTTTGAATTTTTTTGCCTCCGTCGATGGGACGTTCGTTTCGATGATAAATATCGTGAGAAATATTCTTCGCGAAGTAGTTTTACGATCGGCATCGCCTGCTCCCGTACGACCGTCCCGGTTGCGGCGCCAAAGCAACGCCGTCCGCGGTACCTCCGACTCTTCGCTTCATCCCCCGTTGATTATTTCGTCGCCACGGTCACGAAGACCGGATACTCCCGAGCTCGAATTTACGGCGATAAAATCTACACACGTACCCCGTATTTAATGCGCTCCGAGGAAAAGTTTCCGTAACGACTCGCGGCCTCGATTAATCGCATTCCCATTAATCCGAGAAAATTGTGAAACAACCCGCCGCAAAAGTTTCACTGCGGACCTAATTAGCGCGCCGGAGTGGTCGGTCTTATCGCGGCGCTAAAATTAATCCCGCGGGCTCGTTTTGCGTCGTCGGGACGAAAAATTTGTTGCCGCTTGATTACGCCTTGTTTCGACTTCGCAAGGACGATTAACGTGGCGAATAAAAATGCACAGGATCGTCCAATCGTTTCACGAACACGTTGGGGCGCAGCGACGGCGTGAATTTTCCACCGAGGGAGTTGAACCGTATAATCACTCCACTCGAGTCGTCGCTCGCTCGTCAAATCGCGACGCCCCCCACCCCCTGTCCCCCTCGAGTTTCCTGGCTTCGTTTACTCGTTTGTCGCCGTCGTCGTCGTAGACGCGAAGCGCACTCGTGATTTACGGATTTAAATCCGTATACGCAAATGAACACGAACTCGGGCTCTCCATATCCACCCTTCCGGTCTCTCAGCGCCCTATTGTCGCGTTCTCGTGGATTCCGTACAGTCTACGTTGGGGCGGGGGTGGGCGAGCGTGTTCTCGTACGACCGTCTACATTTCGCACCCTCCCCGTCGCTCCGCGACCGTCCTGACAGGATACCCGGCGCTTTTCACTCTGTTGCCAACCACGAAATTTTTAACCCTCGAGAGAACAGTCGTGTAACGTCGAATACAAAATTTACCAAAAAAAATTGACTCGATGAACGAGACCAAAAATTGATTGGCATGATTCTTTAAACGGATCGTGCTTCGAGTCGTATCTTTGTATCATTTGACGGAGAAGCGCGTTGACAAAAATGTGAAATATTCAATCTCGGTTTAACGAGTTATAGGAGAAAAGTGGTGACTATGGCCCGGTTAATATGTCATTGATTTACTTGCTGATCTAGTTGGGCCGAATTCTCACCTTTTACCCGATAGATCATTTGTTTTTAAATAGTTAATGTTGTTTAACTATATTAACTATTTAACTATATACTACAGCTATAGTAGCAATAACTGTAAAGACGGAATGCTAACCAAAAGTAGTTTTCCATTTACAAACTTTTCCTTCGGATTGTAATGTTATTAACAATTTTACTTAAATTTTTTGGTAAATTATCAACTGTAATTGTAAATGTGTGCGGGCAACAAATTTTCATCAAATAATCAAACCTACTTACACGGAGTTATTTTTATATACTGTATATATAAATAACTCCGGGCCGAAAAGGTCTAAATACAGAAGCAGCTTTTCAAATTATGGAATTTTTCGGCCAGATAGCGAGTTCGTGTCGAAGGTCCGTTATATCACAAAACGCAATACTCTCAAAGTTATTAAAAATTTTACTTTACTTGTTCGTTAAATTAACAACCGAAATTATAAACGTATGCGAACAACAAATTGTCGTCAAATATACAAACCTTTTTTACCGTATATACTATAAATATACTATAATATAATAATAAGTCCGGGCCGGAAGGGTCTAAAAATAGAACCGGCTTTTCAAATTAGGGCATTTTTACTGCAGGTAGCGAATTCGTGTCAAAGGTCCGTTATATCACAGAGCGTAATATCGTCAAAGTGCTCGACTAAAAAAATAAAATAAAAAAATATATATGTATATACACAGTAGTAGGGTGTAGTCGATCAAAGGAATCCGCGGATATTGAAATTCTATTTCGCTGCGCTGGTCTGCGGAAGGACTTTGCCGCTGGCTGGGTATACGAGGCTGGAATCTCGTGTGTATAACTCCGGGGGCTACTGGCGCCACTCCAATCGCGATTTCGAGTCCACCTGCATCCGAGCGAGGCATATACAGTCGTCTGGCCTGTTAGAGCTCGCGTAGGCGTGGAACGAGAGGATCGAAGGGAAGAGGAGAGCCGAAGGAATCCGTGCGCGGTTTTCTGCCTCTTTCCTTTGGTAATCGAGGCGAAGGAGGCGATGAGGGAACGAGAGGAAAGTGGGTCGTCGAGTGGCCGCACGTTGATGCCGCCGGCTTCTTAAGAGGGAGACGGGGGAGTGATGAATAACTTGTACAACCCCCCGAAAGGGTTGCTGGATCCATGAGCGCGTATTACGTGTATTACAGTCGGGGGCCTTGACTTGGTCACCCTGAAGCGAGACTAGAGCAATATATACATATACATACATATATATATACATATATACATATACATATATATATATATATATATATATATATATATATATATTTAAGAGTCTCGCAC